>PISX010025170.1:0-28229 GCA_004024625.1 Mellivora capensis
TAGTCTTTGGCTTAAAATCTAATTGATCTGATATAAGGATTGCCACCCCAGCTTTCTTCTGATGTCCATTAGCATGGTAAATTGTTTTCCACCCCCTCACTTTAAATCTGGAGGTGTCTTCAGGTCTAAAATGAGTTTCTTGTAGGCAACATATTGATGGGTTTTGTTTTTTTATCCATTCTGATACCCTGTGTCTTTTTTTTTTAATATTTTATTTATTTATTTGACAGATATAGATCACAAGTAGGCAGAGAGGCAGGCAGAGAGAGAGAGGAGGAAGCAGGCTCCCTGCCGAGCAGAGAGCCCGATGTGGGGCTCGATCCCAGGTCCTGGGATCATGACCTGAGCCAAAGGCAGAGGTTTTAACCCACTGAGCCACCCAGGTGCCCCTACCCTGTGTCTTTTGATTGGGGCATTTAGCTCATTAACATTCAGGGTAACTATTGAGAGATATGAATTTAGTGCCATTGTATTGCCTGTAACGTGATTGTTACTGTATATTGTCTCTGTTCCTTTCTGATCTACTGCTTTTAGGCTCTCTCTTTTCTTAGAGGACCCCTTTCAATATGTTCTGTAGAGCTGGTTTGGTGTTTGCAAATTCTTTCAGTTTTTATTTGTCCTGGAAGCTTTTTATCTCTCCTTCTATTTTCAATGATAGCCTAGCTGGATATAGTATTCTTGGCTGCATGTTTTTCTTGTTCAGTGCTCTGAATATATCATGCCAGTTCTTTCTGGCCTGCCAGGTCTCTGTGGATAAGTCTGCTGCCAATCTAATATTTTTACCATTGTATGTTACTGACTTCTTTTCCCAGGCTGCTTTCAGGATTTTCTGTTTGTCACTAAGTCTTGTAAATTTTACTATTAGGTGGCGGGGTGTGGATCTATTCTTGTTGATTTTGAGGGGGTTCTCTGCACCTCCTGGATTTTGATGCTTGTTCCCTTTGCCATATTAGGGAAATTCTCTACAATAATTCTCTCCAATATACCTTCTGCTCCCCTCTCTCTTTCTTCTTCTTCTGGAATCCCAATTATTCTAATGTTGTTTCGCCTTATGGTGTCACTTATCTCTCAAATTCACCCCTCGTGATCCAGTACCTGTTTGTTCCTCTTTTGCTCAGCTTCTTTATTCTCTGTCACTTGGTCTCCTATATCACTAATTCTTTCTTCTGCCTCATTTATCCTAGCAGTAAGAGGCTCCATTTTTGATTGCACCTCACTAGTAGCTTTTTTTATTTCAACTTGGTTAGATTTTAGTTCTTTTATTTCTCCAGAAAGGGCTTTTATATCTCCAGAGAGGGTTTCTCTAGTATCTTTCATGCCTTTTTTGAGCCCAGCTAGAACCTTGAGAATTGTCATTCTGAACTCTAGATCTGACATATTACCAATGTCTGTATTGATTAGGTCCCTAGCCTTTGGTACTGCCTCTTGTTCTTTTTTTTGTGGTGAGCTTTTCCGCCTTGTCATTTTTTCCAGATAAGAATATATGAAGGAGCAAATAAAATACTAAAAGGGTGGCAAAGTCCCCAGGAAAATGCACTTTAACCAAATCAGAAGAGACCCCAAATCATGGCGGGGAGAAAGGGGATAAAAAGAAGTTCAGGGAAAAAAAATTTAAAAAAAGAAAACCAATAAAGTAAAAATATAAAAAAGAAAAAATATATATATATATTAGACTGGTGACTAGAACAGGGTCACCCACTTAATTGTGGGGTATTTTGGTCTCTTAACCAACTGAGCCACCCAGGCATCTCCTTTTTTTTTTTTTTTATTCATTTGTCAGAGAGAGAGGAGAGAGAGTGAGCGAGCACAGGCAGACAGAGTGGCAGGCAGAGGCAGAGGGAGAAGCAGGCTCCCTGCTGAGCAAAGAGCCCGATGTGGGACTCGATCCCAGGACACTGGGATCATGACCTGAGCCAAAGGCAGCCGCCCAACCAACTGAGCCACCCAGGCGTCCCGTATTTTGGTCTCTTAGAAGAAAGTACCTCCAAAAATTTTAAAGAATGAAAAACATATATAAGGGTAAACACAATGAAGGGATGAAATATGCCTATAAAGATGAAAAACAAATTTTTTTTAAATTTCTAAAAAAAGGAGTCGATAAAGTAAGTTGGTTGGGAGAATAAAGAAAAAGAAAGTGGAGAGAATTTGCTCAGGCTGGAGACTAGAACAAGCCCAGAGCTAGATTTAGGGTATATTTTGATCTACTAGAGGAAATTGTACCCCAAATTTTTTAGAAGAAAAAAACCCTATGTGTATACAAAAAATAAAGTTAAAATACTATGAAGGATAAAATGTGAGTATAATAATGAAGTTTCAAAAAAGATTATTATTTTTGGGGGGAAAGTATTGTTAAGGTAAAGTAGTTAAAAATATTAAAAAAGAAAAGGGTAAAAGTTTTTAAAAAATTTAGCAGAAGGAAAAAGAATAAAATTAAAGGAAAAATTAAATTAACTTCAAGACTAAAGAATCATGGGGAGAAAGCCATGAATTCTGTGCTTTCCTTTCTCCTCCTCTGGAATCCCACTGCTCTCCTTGGTAAGTGAACTTAGTCTGGGCTGGATTTCTTATTGATCTTCTGGGGGAGGGGCCTGTTGTAGTGATTCTCAAGTGTCTTTGCCCAAGGCAGGATTGCATCACCCTTACCAGGGGCTGGGCTAAGTAATCCGCTCAGTTTCTCTTTCGGGAGCTTTTGTTCCCTGAACGCTTTCCGTAGAGTTCTGGAGGACGGGAATGAAAATGGCGGCCTCCCAATCTCCAGCCCAGAGGAGCCAAGAGCTCAGGGCCCCACTCCTCAGTGCGCCCTCAGAGAAAAGCCCCAATCACTCTCATCTCCCTGGCTCTGGCCACGCTCCGAGCTCACCCAGCCTGCGACGGGTTCAAGGTAACCACGAGCTGAGCGCTCACTCCTCGGCTCTGTCTCTGTAGCCGGCTTCCCCGCTCTAATACCTGTGAGTTCTGTGACACTCAGACACCCCCAATCCTTCTGTGACCCTACAGGATCTGGGGCCACGCAGACCCCGCGTGGGCTTCACCCTGGTTTAGCCTCTGGAGCGATGTCCCTCAGTGGAGCAGACTTTTATAAGTCCCGACTTAGTGCTTCGTTGCTCCAGCGCTTGCCGGGAGCTGGCCCCTTCCCCCACGGTCTATCTTCCCGTCGCTTTGGATTCACTTCTCCGCTGGTCCTACCTTTCAGAAAGTGGTCGATTTTCTGTTTCTAGAATTGCTGTTCTTCTTCTCTTCGATCTCCCATTGGATTTGTAGGTGTTTGCAATGGTGTGATAAGCTATCTAGCTGATGTCCTGCTACCTGATGTCGTCTCAGCTGCTACTTCTCCACCATCTTGACTCCTCCAACACTGTCTTTTAATAGTGTTTCCAGCAAATATGAATCATCTACATCCTTCTAATATTGAAGAGTGATTATATTAGTTCATTTGTTTTATGAAATATTTACTGGTTGCCTAACACATACCAAACAATATTTTAAAGCTCAATCCAACCATACTGTAGACCTGTCCTTGTGCCACAGTGGCATTGCATGGTGGTTATTTCTTTAGTAGTTCTCCATCTCAAATTCACAGAATGAGTAGAGTATGTGAAAGATCCATACATTATAAGAGACAAAATCCAAACAAATTGTTGTAATTATTTTGAATAATAAATATACATCTCTCTTTTTTTCCATTGAGGAAACTGAGGTTCAGCTATATTAAATAATTATTTACATTAAAAATCCATAATATGGCAGAGCCACTATTTGAATTACATCCTACAATGTATTGTGGCCAAATATCAACCCCTCACAAACTGTATATCTGGCCAAATCATACCCATTATTTAACCCATCTTTATTAACTGCCTGCAAATATTACCATGATCAGTCATCCTAAGCTGGGTGACAAAAGGGAGAGAGCCATGAAAATTGTTTTGTTTCCTTGCAGAGCGAGGGTCAGTACTTTTCATTTTTGGTCTAAGTACCTGAAAAAAGTCGGTCTCCTGACTTTAGGACAATGGCACTATTAGTGGCCACAGTCCAAGAATGGTTGCTGGTGAATAGATACATACACCCTGAGACAGAGGAGGAATGAGTAATAGGGTTTCTGATGGGAAGCAGTTCTGATATTTGCTGCAAGCTGGCACTCGTACTTTCTGGATGACCTTTGTTGGCTGTGCCAAGGGGTTTCCTTCTTTAATGGTGCTGCTAAATGCCATTAGTAGATAGGACTGTGAATTTCTTTTTCCTGTCAATCCGACTAGCCTCAGGAGAGAAGTTTCCAAGGGACTTTTTCCAGGGAAGGTCACTGGCTCTTTCTGTCATCAAACTACTGGATGTGATTAGAAAAGGCAGGTGGGAAGTCAATGGAATTGTAATCTGAAGATTTGGGGGAACACAGGAGAGTTAAATTAGAATTAGGCTTCAACACCAGACAATCAAAAACACTATTGAACAGAAGGACACATAAGTACAGAAGAGGGAGCATTATATTGTTCCCCTTTTCCATCAGAGAAAAAATTAAATTTTACAGTGTTGTACCAAATATTTTTAAATATTTATTTTTAATTCTATGCTTGTCATTTAAAATGGCAAAAAAGATACATGGGTATTGGGATGGAGAATCTAAGCCTGGTATGTGGTAGGATGATCTTTTATCAACAATGATTTGAAAGACTTTCATAAAGATAGGACACTACATGGATATTAAAACTATTTACTTTTTTTTTCTTGGTCTTACATGGATTATCTCAAATGTTCTCACAAATCACAAGGTGTTATTGTGAGATCCTCACTGAGCCAGTGAGATTGCCCCAATGAAAGAAAAATTTATGCACCTGGAACTGATGCTGTCAGAGCTCCCCCTACTGCTTCTCTTTAGTTCTAAGACCACATAGACCTATTCTGGGGAAAGCTGACTCAAAGGTGAAGTTATGGGATTTTCCTAATATATTTAAAGTAAGAAAATATGTGGAAATAAATGATACAATGAAAGGAAACTTTTTCATGGGCCACATGATATAGTGATTGGGGAAGGGGTTGAAGAAGGAAGTGCTAAGGTCTTATAAAGCTTAAAGACCTTTATTATTGAAATTATATTTCATTAAAAAAAAGACACTTAAATATATTTGCTTTAAAAATTGTACCAATTCAAACTACTATATCTTTGGTGTTTTAATCTCTTTGGGAGACTTCTAAAGCTGATAGACTTCCTTACCCTTCTAATTTCAGAAAATTATGGGCAAAATTTCTAAAATGCAACCCCTCTCCCCACTCATATAAAGGAGAAACTTGCATCACTCACAGCCATCAGTTGAAGCATTATTATATCAATATCTGTACTATGTGGCAGTCTCCTTAAGGTTGGATTCAAATGCATTCCTGGTAAGCTTGTCTTCCTATCTTTCCTTCTCTCTAGTAAGACTTATTTTTCAATCTTGTCTATGTTTCTATTGCCCACTGTTTGTAAATTTATCCCACTGACTATAATCTCTTAAAGATCATTCTAGGAAGAGAGACCAGTATTTATGGAATACAAGCCAAAGAAACCTACTTTGGGAAGGACTTTGACATTATCAGGAACTGTTGATTTTCCTGAAGTACCAAAAGAATGACAATGAGAAGTGAGAATCTACTGAAAAAGTAAACCAAGGATAATTCATACTGGTCCAAAAGGTCTATACTAATCTTTAGTTGAAAAACACAGCATAAGACCAAGGCCAGATTTTTGTTTTGTTTTGTTTTCTTTTTTAAGACTCTTTTGGTCTTTGTGTTTTTCAACCTTTTTGGTTGTTTCAAAAGAAGAGGGCAGAAAAAAAAAAAAATGGTGAGAGCTTTCAATAATGTTTCCTGCCCTTGAGACATTTTCAGTCTGATAACTTAGAGGTAATATATAAGATGGAGTAGATTAAGTATTAGAATATAATTTTAATTAAGCATTTAATTTTGACATAGTTGTAGATTGGCATCCAGTTATAAGAAATAATACAGAAAGACCCCATATATTCTTTACACAGTTTTCCTATATGAGATCTCTTACAAAACCCTAATATAATATCATAAATGGCATGGTTTTGGTTATTAAAAGATTCTGAGCATTTTTCTTGCCACAAGAATCTCTTATATTGCCTTTTTAAAGTCCCACTCACTTCCCCTGTCTGTTCTTGAAGCCCTAACATCTATTCTTCTCCATCTCTACAATTTAAAAATTTTAAGAATGTAATATAAATAAAATAATACAGTATGTAGCCTTTTAGAATCAGTTTTTCTCACTGAATAATTCTCTGGAGATTCATCTGGATTGTTGAACATATTAATAGTCTGATACCTATTTAATTGTTTACTGGTATTTATAGAATGGGTGTACAACAGTTCATTTCACCATTCAACCATTGAAGGATATCTAGGGTTTTTGCAACTTAGGGCTCTTACAAATAAGGCTGCTAAAAATATCCATGTACTCATTTTGGTGTGAACATGACATTTTGGAATATGTGCCCACGAGTACAGTTGTTGGGTATGTGGTAGTTGCATTTTTAATTATTTAAGAAACTTTTCTAGAATGGCTGTGCCATTTTTAAATTCTCACAAAATATGAATGAATCAGTTCCTCTACACCCTCACCAAGACTTGCTGTCACCAATGTGTGTGTGTGTGTGTGTGCGTGTGTACATCTATACATGTATAGATGTACACACCAACACCACATACACTTTACATGCCTTTATAATAGATGTTTAGTGATATCATGTGGTTTAAATCTGCATTTCCCTAATGGCTAATACATTGATTTTTTTCATGGGATTTTCCTCTTTTGGTGAAATGTCCTTTATGCCTTTGAGCATTTTCTTTCTTTCTTTTCTTTTTTTTTTAAGATTTTATTTATTTACTTATTTAAGAGAGAGTGTGTGTGCATGAGCATGAGCAAGGGGAGGAGCAGAGGGAGAGGGACAGGCAGACATGGACTGAGCATGGAGCCCAATGTAGGGCTTGATTCCACAACCCCAAGATCATGACCTGATCCAAAATCAAGAGTCAGACACTTAACTGATTGTGTTACCTAGGCATCCCTGATCATTTTCTATTTGGATTTTATTTCAATATTGAGTTTTGAAAGTTCTTTATATATTTTAGAAAATAGTTCTTGATGGTTGTACAGTTTGTAAATATTTTCTCCCAGTCTATAGCTTGTCTTTCCATCTTCTTCAAAGAGTATCCAATAGAGCAAAATGTATTAATTTTGATGAATTATGATTTGTCATTTTTAAATTTACAGATTGTGATTTTGCTATCAGGACTGTTAACTCTAGACTTAGTCCTTGCCTACCCCTAGATTCGAAAGATATTCTTCACCTCTCCACCAGCCTTCTTTTTTTTTTTCCCTAATTTTTTTTTCCTAATTCCTCTTTCCTTTTCTTTTAATTCTTTTAATCCTTCTTTCCTTTTTTTCCTAATTCTTCTTTACTTTTCTTTAAGGTTGTGATCCATTTTGATTTAATTTTTCTATGAGATGTACAACTTAGGTCAAGGTTTATATTGCTTATGGAGGACCAATTGAATTAGCACTACTTATTGAAAGACTATCTTTACTCCATTCAGTTGCCTTTGGATTTTTTTAAAAATCAGTGGGGCTTGTTTTGTGTGGGTCTGTTTCATGATTCTTTGTTCTGAACCCTTGATCTATGTTTCCACCGCTCCACCTGCACCTCAAGTCTTAACTTCTATAGCTGTGTAATAAGAGTTGAAACCAGGTGGACTTATTATTCTTTTTAAATTTTATTTTATTTTATTTTATTTTATTTATTTGACAGAGAGAGACACAGCGAGAGATGGAATACAAGCAGGGTCAGTGGGAGAGAGAGAAGCAGGCTTCTCGCCAAGCAGGGAGCTGATGTGGGGCTTGATGCCAGGATCCTGGGATCACGACCCAAGCAGAAGGCAGATACTTAAGAACTGAGCCACCCAGGCGCCCCTAGGCTTACTATTCTTATTTTTCAAAAATATTCTATTTTAGATTCTCTGCTTTCCATGTGTATTTTAGAATAATCTTGCCTGTGTCTCTAAAAAGCTTTGGCGAGATTTGGCTAATAATTGAATAAAACCTTTGTGTCACTTTGTGGAGAACTGATATGTTAGTAAATTGAGTTTCCTAATCCATGACTATCTGTGTCTCTTCATTTATTTATATTTTCTTTGTTTTCTTTCGTCAATATCTTTTAGTTTTCAGCATACTACTCCTGACATTTTTTTGTCAGATTTACACCTAAGTATGTTTTTTAAAGATTTTATTTTATTTATTTGAGAGAGAGAGAGAGAGAGAGAGAAACATGTGCTTGAGCTGGCAGAGGGGCAGAGGAAGAGGGAGAGGGAAAGCAGACTTCCCACTGAGCGCTGAGCCCACTGCTGACTGGATCCAAGAACCCTGATATCATGAGCAGAGCTGAAACTAATGGTTGGCTGCTTAACTGAATTAGCCACCCTGGCACCCCATACATATTTTGTTTTTGAGCAATTGCCTACTGTATTGTTTGTTTCAGTGTTGGTACCCACATTTTCATTGCAAAATCTGTGTAAATTCCATTGATTTATGTATGCTTATCTTGTACCCTACAACCTGTTGAACTATTATTTTTTGGATAACTTTTTTCACAAAATAGATTTCTTGGGATTGTTTCTGCAGACAATCATGTCACATCCATGTAAGAAGTTTTTATTTATGATCTTCATTTCTTTATTTTCCTTTTCTTGCCTTACAGTACTTAGTTAGAATTTCTAGCACTATGTTGAATAAGAGCAGATATCTTTGCCTTTTTTCCTGATTATAGTAAGAATGCTTTCAGTCTTTCATGCTGAGTTTTTATAAATGCTCCTTTCAAAGTCCAAATGCATTCATAATTCTTTGTTGAATCATTTTGATGGTGCCACTATAGAATCTTTGTCAGATAATTCTAACATATTTGTCATCTCAACATTGACATCTGTTGATTCTGTTTTGATTCATTTTGTGGATTCTTGGTATTATGAGTCACATCATGTCAAGGACAATACCTGTCACACCACTTGGTGGTAGTGAATGACCTGAACCTCTTCTAGGCCTCCTCTGAACCAACTGGTTGGGAGGGAAAGGAGTGCCTTGTTACTGCTGGGTGACTGGGGACTGGAAGTCTAGGATGCTCACATGATCTCCTCCAAAACCGAGATGAGGAGTGGAGTTAAAGTTACCACCTCTCAGGGATGAAAGTCCTGGCTCTCTACGTGGCCTTCTCTGATACCATTCTTGTGGGAGTACTAGAAAATTTCATTACAGCCTGGAGAGTGCCCCAAATGACCACCTTCTATGGAAATCTAGATTGATAACTCAGTTTTTCCTTGTGTGGATGGCAGTGGGGCCACAGTTTTGGCTGTGGTGCTTGGCTGTAGTACATTGATGATTGTCAAAAAGTTTTCTTTCTTTATTGGCTGTCCCTCTCTGGTGTTTTGGCTTAAGAGTACAGATGTTTCCTGGTGACTTTTAGCTATGGTCATCAGCGTTTCTGGGATGCTGACTTTTTCAGCTCCAAGCCTGGGATACATAAGGCAAAGGAAGCCCAAGGAACTCACCAATATGACAATCCTAGGGCCCTGAGTTCCCTATTTAGACTTTTATCCTCCAACTTTTGGGGAATCTCCTTATGTTTGTTTTATATTCTAGGGTTTAGTTTAGCAGGAGGAAAGTACATCTATTTCATCTTCAAGGAGTGGATGTTCAAGTATATATATTTCCATGAGATATAAATTCTCAAGGGAGTTCTTTGAGTAAATCAAGAAGGATGGTCAGTTTTAGAATATGAGAAAGTGAAGAAAAAGAGTAATTTGAAGGAATTGCAAGCACAGTAAACATTCTGAGGATCAATATTACAAGTTTACAAATGTGTTATATTAATTGCAAATGATGAATAGATATCTTTGGTAAGGTTTACCATAGCTTCATAAATTTCATAATGTGAACATTGGCTTTGTTGGCTTTTTTTTTTCTTAATCACTTCAGCCCTAATACTATATATTTTTCTAATTAAAGCATGCTGGGTTTTTTGTAAATACCTATAATTGAAACAAAAGGGATTATAGGGCCATAGTCTTTTCAGAATTAATCTTAGAGAAAATGAGAAAGAACATAAACAATAATAAAATTATATATAGGTATATAAGCTATATTTTATCATCAATAATAAAATTATAATATATAATATAAACACATGTATCATCCCTTTAGAGAGAAATTTTTTGTTTATATGATGAATAAACACTTTTTTTTTTAAAGATTGTACTTATTTTGAGAGAGAGAGAAAGTGCATGAGAGAGGGGGAGGGGAAGAGAGAAAGGGAGAAACAGATTCATTGCAGGGAGGTTTAATCCCCATTTCAGGGGGCTTGATCCCAGGACCCCAGGATCATGGCCAGAGCTGAAGGAAGACACAATCAATTGGGCCACCCAGGTGCCCCAAATGAACAATTTCTCTGGATGTTCTGCAACACACAATTACAGAAAGTTAACTGTAGTTGTGGTTAAACATCAAATATTTTACTACAGTGTAATCATAATATATTGTAGAGGAAGAAAGAGTATGCTTTTTTTTTTTTTTAATACCTGCCTTGGACATTTGGTGCAAATTTAGTTATCTTAAAAGGTTGAGTTGGAAACTCAATGTGATTGGTGCTGTGCTGGTTAATTTCAAGGCCAGTGAGAATTGTTAAGGTGACTCCCAAAGACCTAATCATTGTACTTAATGAAACCTGATTTACTTCTAGAAGGCTTGGACTCTATTTAATCTCTAAGATCTCTATAAACAAGTTTAAAGGAAAAAATAAACAATTTAGAATACATGGAGGAAGTCTGCTTTGGACCATGAATAAACTTGTAGTAGAGTATATTCTCTAAAATGCCCACAGCTATATTTCAGTACCACATGCTCTACCAGTATCTGGCCAAATGGGAGTTTAATTTTTTCCTTTCTGTTATGACCTTAATAAACACTAGAAGAAGTGATACTGTATGGTATTCATGGCTAGGTCAGGTAAGGCACAATATATTCCTTGTGGTTCTCTCCCTCTTCTTATCTCTTTCTCTGTCCCCTTGCTCTGACCTTGTACTCAAGCTATTGTAAGGAATCCTAGGCCGCATCAGAAATTATGTTAGTATGGCAGTTGGCAGACCTGGTTAAATTCTAAGGAGACCTAAGGGATAGGTAGAATTAACAACCAGTCACACAAGTGAACAAGTTTAAAGATGATTTCAACCTCCAGCTTGCTAGCCACCAGAGGTGATGTCATGGGGTAAGCTTCAGCGAGTGTTATTGAAGTTAAAGCAGACTTGTAATCTAGGCCAAATTATTTATTCTTGCTGAGCCTTGACATTACCTTCTGCTAAAATAAGTGTAATATCTATTTTTCATAGTTGTTACACAAATGAAATAATTTGACTAATTTAAAATGCCTATTAGAGACACTAAATAAAGCTGAAGAATTTTCTTTTGTGTATACTTAAACATAACTATGATGTTTGAAATTATTTATAATTTTTGATGGTAGAAAATATGAACTTCATCAGAAATACATAATTCTTTTATGTAAAGAAGCTTTGGATCCAGGCTTTATGGAGGGCAACAGTGTTCTTTAACAAGTTTAAACATTACTAACAGAGAAAATAAAGTAAAAAAGGGAAGACCTGAGTGGAAATGTTACAGTAAATCAGAAAAGAGATAGGAGAAAAAAAAAGTTAAATACTTGAGGAAAGGAGAGAAGAGGGCACAAAGTTGGAATAGATTCCTTTAAGTCTGGATATGCAGGACACATGCTTCTGTACCAGGATTAGTGCTCGGAGAAAAATGCATTGAAAAATGCATTTTATAAGTTGGGAGGTGGGGTTGGCAAAGGATGGATTAGCCAGTTAGTTCTAAATGCTGAAACCCTATCATCCAATGTATTTAAACAGCATCCTCAACCACTTAGATAACTTTTCCATTCTGGCTGTTATAATGGCTTACTTTCTGTTGGATTGCTTTTTCTCTTCTGTGCACACGAGCATATACCCCTTTTCTGGGAGGCACACACATGAAGTATGTCATTCTTTCATTAAATTCTTTGTGATTTTCTGGGACACCTAAGGGTGGCTCAGTCGGTTAAGCTTTTGCCTTTGGCTCAGGTCATGATCACAGAGTCCTGGGATTGAGTCCCAAGTCAGGAAGCAGGGACCCTGCTTCTCCCTCCATTTGTCACTCCCCCTGCTTGTTCTCTTTCTCTCTCCCTGACAAATAAATTAAAAAATTGATATTTAAAAAAATAAATTCTTTGTGATGTCCTAAATAAGTTACCATTACTATCTAGTCTATTCTTTTTTCAGGAAAATAAAAGGGAAAAGACTCTTTCAATGATTGCTTGTAGGAGTTGCTCAGAAATCTCCTCACATCATATCCTTTCTTTGTCCATGCTCTGTTTACATCAAGCTAATTGGGTAACATGACAAGTATGTGGAATTTGTGAAGTATTAATAATGGGAATTATAATTGTGACTTACAAAATGTGTTCAGTACAGATTGTATTTGTTATTTATAAAGTTAATGCATCTCAGATTTTGTGACTTCAAAAATACAAACTGTGAACTCTTTCTGTGACTTATTCTCACAGTTTATAATTTCATAACAAAACTCTATTAACTGACCATTATTGTGAATTTAGAAATGAATTTCAGTGGACTATGAAGAATTGGGAGAATTTTTCATTCTAATATGTCTTCAAAGAGAGAAGTTTCCCTCTTTTACTAATGGAGAGTAATGGGGAAAAAATAACAGTGATTATACATGCATATATCTGGGATATTGTTTTGTTTGTGCTTTCTTCAAAATTCATGTGATTATTTTGCATTGGAAGCAAGTAAGAGGGGCACCTGGGTGGCTCAGTGGGTTAAGCCTCTGCCTTCGGCTCAGGTCATGATCTCAGGGTCCTGGGATGGAGCCCCGCATTGGGCTCTCTGCTCGGCAGGGAGACTGCTTCCTCTTCTCTCTCTGCCTGCCTCTCTGCCTACTTGTGATCTCTGTCTGTCAAATAAATAAATAAAATCTTAAAAAAAAAGTATGGTAGAAAGCAAGTAAGAAACCCCATTGCTCACTGACAGTCAGTTGTTATTTGAGAAATGACCATTTGAAAAGCATTGTTACCACACTTTAGGATTTCACAAACCCTGACAAACTGATTGGCTTAAATTGATCTTGTAGTTGTAACTACAAAATAATTATAAGATAAGAACATATCTTACATTTTTATTGACCCATTTTATCCCCACCAATGTAGTTCACAGGTAAGTTCTCCTCTATACATATGAGAAAAGACAAGCAAACCAAGACTATATTCATACAAAATATAATAAAAGCATTTTTATGGTGTTGCAAAAATGTAATTATCTAAAGTCTTTGCCTTAAGAATAGGAGATCTAAGATTTGTGAGGCACATCTGGCATCAAGCCCATTTTCTGCTACACTATATTATTTTTAAACATATTTATTTCATTACCATAGCAGTAATAATAAAACTGTGTTTGACTTGTTTTGTTTTTAAATGTCTAAAGAAACAAAATTATCTTCTTTGGCCATCCAAATGCCAGATTTTAGATAAACTGAAAATGAAAAATACATAACAAAACAAAAAACTCATGCAAAAAGCTAAGGGTTTTACTAAATACTGCTTACTGAGGCCCAGGATGTTTTAGTTTCATGGTTGAAAAAGCCCGTTTTTATGTATTGGTAACAGAAGCAGAATATAAGACTAACATATATATTTTAAGATACTATGGATTTATGTTATTGCTACCACTGAGGGGATATGAAATTACTCTGGAAAAAAATATTATGTTTTGTCTACAGATATCCCTTACTTAGACCTTAGACTTCTTAATTTATTAGCTGTATTGTTTATTATTTGTAGACCTCAATTATCAGGCTTTGTGAGTATTAGACTAATATAATATCAGATACCTGACAAGAGGATAGACTCTCCATTGAGAAAATACAAACAATTTTTTTCTTGAAATATTGTTTAAAGAGTCTTTACAAAGTTCTGTTTAACATATTTGAGAAGAGGGGTGTTCATTTTCCTTTATGCTTTTCCATTTGAAATTGATAATGACCCAATGTTCTTTAGAAGGCACAGAGTAATCTGTATTGAAACATTCTTATTGGTTGAGCAAGATGTAAAGGGGAGAGATATTTTGTTTCCATGGTGATCAAATCTACTCTTGATATAGTTGGATTCTGAGCTACAGGGACTGTTTACACTGAAACTTAACATATCCTTTATTCATTTTCAAAAGAAATAGAAAGAAACTTGGCATTTATGAATCTAAAGTATATACATCTATAATTTATATATCTATATTTATATATCTACAATATATCTATAACCTTGTCTGTGAGGCCAGTCAACTTCAAAAATATTTAAAGTTAGCCAATGTATTGGAATCCTTCAGCATTATTTACTTAAAATTTTATTTATTTATTTATTTACAAATACATTTCATAAACATCTGATGAATGCTGGGCTATATAGACATAAGCAGAGGGGTGGCTGGGTGGCTTAGTTTGTTAAACATCTGCCTTTGGCTCAGTAAATGATCCTGGGGTCCTGGGATCAAGTCCTGTGATTGGCTCACTGCTCAATAGGGAGACTGTTCTCCCTTTCCCTCTGCTGCTGCTACCCCCGCTTGTGCTCGCTCTCTCTCTCTCTCTGTTGAATAAATAACTAAAATCTTTTTGAAAAAAAATTTAAAATAGAAACATAAGTAAACATAAGCAGACATCACATATGAATAAAGAAAGATAACTATTTTGAGACAACTTCTAGGATGGCTATTTAAGAAACTCCATGGGGGCACTTGGGTGGCTCAGTGGGTTAAGCCTCTGCCTTTGGCTCAGTTCATGGTCCCAGGGTCCTGGGACTGAGCCCCACATTGGGCTCTCTGCTCAGCAGGGAGCCTGCTTCCCCCTCTCTCCCTGCCTGCCTCTCTGCCTACTTGTGATCTCTGTCTGTCAAATAAATAAATAAAATCTTAAAAAAAATAAGAAACTCCATGAATCTGATCCTCTTGGAAACAAATGAAACTGGGGAAAATTATCAAAAATAAACTATAAAGTATATTAATCTTGGGTTAGCATTATAACAAATGAATAAACATTTTTTCAAGAAAATCTGCTAAATCTAAATGAGAAAGTACGAGTTGGTGAAAGTTGAGCCATGATCCACTGCCTTACTCATCTTCTTCCCAACTCAAGATTATAGAAGCTCATCTGCAGGGGATGTTTCTAAAAGGTGAGGTTTCCTCTCCCAACTCCCAGAATTGCTGGAAAGAAGAGTCCACCAGAATTTCTTATCCCTCCCAGCTTCATATTTTGTAAGCTAAATTTCAGATGAGTGTGGCCAGTAGGCTAGGGGCTCCTTCTTCACCTATTCATTATTCATATATGGTTCTATTTAAGAAATAGCTGGCTGAGATTTCTGTAATAAAATGTAAAATTACAGCACGTGCAATGGAAAATATCCTAAAGAGGGTTGAAAAATGGATCTTAACTGGCAAACTTAAATATAGATTGATAGAAATTATGTAATCCAAACAACAATAAGACAAAGACTAAGAGAAAACCTTAAAATCAGCAAGATAATCCGAATTCATTATGTATGATGAGAGTCTGATAAAATTAAAAGTTTGCTTTCCAGCAAACAACAGAGCGGCCAGGAAGAAGTATTATGACATATTCAAAATACTGTAAGGAATGGGGGGAAAAACACACAACTAAGACTCTTATACCCAGCAAAACTATCCTTTGGAATGCAAATGAAAACATAGACAGTTTAGAGTAAAGAAAAACTGAGAGAAGGTGTTGCCATCAGACTCAGTTTACAAGATATACCAAAGAAATTTCTTTTAGATAAAAACAAATGTACCCAGACAGTAATTTAAATCCACAGGAGAAAAGAAACAAAACCAAACCATGCACTGGTAAAAATGATTGTGTAATTGTAAAGGATCATTTCTGTGAATATTGTTTCTCCATTCTTCTCTTAACTAATTTAAACATCAATTATAAAAAATCATATTTATAAAACAATATTCTAGGGTCTATGTCACACATATAATTATGATATATTTCTCAAATCAGATAATTTTTGGACCAGATAAAAGAAATATCAGTATAAGAACACAACACCAAATGTCAACTACAATAAGGAACAACAGTTGAGGAGAAACAGAAATATGAACAAAAAGATAAATTAAAAGCTCTATTAAAAACTATATCAATAATTACCTCAAATATTAATGGAATAAACTATCCAGTCAAAGTGTTCCTAGACTTGATTAAAACAAACAAGATTCTACTACATGCTATCTACTGGAAACATCCATTTGTTGTTGAAACATCCCCAAGTAGAAAGTAAAATGAAAGAAAAAGTTATATCATCCTGTTGACCACAGTAAGAAATTATGTGTGCCTATTCTAATATGAGAAAATGGATAAGACAAAAATGTTACTAGAGAATCAGATATACTTTTCTAATTATAAAAGTTTCAATGAATAATTATTATATAACATAAGTATTATCTAACAATTATGTAGAATTATATAATATATAATATGCAACTAACTACATATATATGTATACATGTATATACAATATATATAAAATGTACAGTGGTTTGATAGGAAAACTATTTTGTTTGCAACATAATGGAATTAAGTCCATTATCTTACTCTATATATACAAAAGTCATTTCAAAATATAGTAGATTTATATGTAAGACCATTAAACATATAAGACCATAAAGCTCTTAGAAGAAAAACAAAGGAAACCTTGATACTGGTATGGGAAATCATTTCCTCGATGTGACCTAAACATGTACGCAACAAAAGTAAATATAGAGAAAAGGGGTTGCATCAAACTAAAAAGCTTCTGCATAGCAAAGGAGACTCAACAGAGTGAAGAGAGAGCCTAAAGAGAAATTATGTGAAATGTGAGAAATTATGGGAGAAATTATTTGTAAACCATACATCTGATAAGGGGTACTTCACTGATCATCAGAGAAAATGCAAATCAAAACCGTAATGTGAAATCACCTCTCAACTGCTATAATGGTTATTATCAAAAAGACAAAATATAAAAAGTGTTGATGAGGATGTGGAAAAAAGGGAAATTTTATATGCCATTGGTGCGAATGTAAGTTGGTGCAACCATTATGGAAAACATAAAGAAGTATAGAGGTTTCTCAAGAAATTGAAAATAGAACTACCATATGATCCAGCAAATCCACTTCTGGCTATATATGAAAAGTAGATAACAGAAGTATCTCAAAGAGATATCTGCATTCCTGTGTTTATTGCAGCATTTTTTACAACAGCCAAAATGTGGACTGAATCAAGTGTTCATCAACAGAGAATGGAATATTATTCAGCCATGAGAAAGAAGGAAATCCTGCTATTTTTAACAACATGGAGGAACCTATAGGACATTTTGCTAAGCAAAATAAGCAAGACACAGGAAGACAAATACTGTATGATCTCAGATTTATATGGAATTTTTTTAAAAAAAGGAACTCAAAATAGCATTATAGAACAATGTTTACTAGGAGTTTTGAGGTGATGGGTTGGGATTGGTCAAAGGGTACAAAGTTGTACTTACATAGTATCAGTGTCTAGAGATCTAATGTACAGTCATGATAAATATAATTGATAATACTGTATTAAATAATGTAAATACATTAAGAGAATAGATTTCAGTTGCTCTCAGAACAAAAAAAAGAAAAAAACAAACTATGAAATGATATGCTAATTAGGTTGACTGTACTAATCATTTCAATCAGTATATCAAATCATGTTATACATTTTAAATATATATTTTTATTAAGGATATATGTAAATAAAAGACTACTTATATATCTGGATAGCCTACAGATACATTCTCACCCTACTTGTCAGCCTCTTAAATTCCAGTCATTCTAAAAATTAGATTGCTAAATTTTCATTACAGTACTTAGCATTACCTGAATTTTTATACGTATTTATATATTTTTCTGTTTTTCTCAGTTCACACCTCACTTATTATTATATGAGCATTATGATATAAACACCAAGAGAACAAGGAACATATCCCTCTCCTACCCTAGTGTCTACTATAGTTCTTCATGTAGTACACATACGCACTCACATGTGATAATTCTAGACTCTACCATGTCTTCTGAGTTATTAGGGAATTCTTAAGTAGCTATATATGAATTTTAAAGTAAAAATTTAGGATCAGAGTTTAAAAATATGCATTACCTTTTGTTTCTCTCGTCTATAACACCCTCAGCTCTATCACACTTGGATATCCAAGTACATTCCCATATCTTAATCCTCCCCAGAGCCCAGCCTGGATGTGGGTACATGAGTGGACAGACAGCTGCTCCCTCCTCTTCTGCTGTCAATTCCTCAAAGCTGCATAATTCAAGAAAGTCTCTTTGGAGAAAAATACCAATAATCTGATTTTGGTGAACCTCCTGAGTAAATATATATTCAATATTTATGGAGTTAACGCTATTGTATAAGTGAATGATATATACAAAACATACCTTTCTCCCTATTAACAACAAATCTACTAGAAAAATAACATCAGAATTCTCTAGTAAATAGAACTTTTGCAAAGAGAACTTTTGAGCTGTTGTTACAATTTCAAGATTGTGTATTTCCTTGCAACCAGACAACGTAGATGTATTAATATATTAAGTGTTTGTTTTTTAAATTGGAATCATATTGCCTCATTTTAGTAAAGCAAACTTGTTTTGTGAAATAAAAGCATTAGCTAGCAATACTATTTATATTGACAATAAATGTAAAAATAAATTTTCTATAAATAAAATATAGTATAAAGATTTTTTCTAAGGGAGAAGGAGTGAAAAAAATAAATAAATAAATTCTATGACAAATAGGAAACTAATGTTTGTCTAAGCCAGTTTTAAAACATGGCTTAAAAGGCAGATTTACTTTATAGTATGTCTCGATTTAATGAAATTCAGTAGACAATCTTAACAAATCTTTGCAACATGTCTTTGTGAGGAAACCATGTTGCTGAAGATTCAGTATCATTTCAAAAGGTTCTTATAAAAGGCCATTCAATATTAATCTGCAAGTTATAGTGCTTATAACACCTTGGGGCAATATTTGGATCTACGATGCTCTGTTTGCTTCTCTCAGCTAATATTAGACAATTCAATAGGCAGAGAAAAAGCTAATTCTGCTTCTTGTTCATTAGCATGCCTGAATTTAAGGATATTTG
Source organism: Mellivora capensis (assembly GCA_004024625.1). NCBI lineage: Eukaryota > Metazoa > Chordata > Mammalia > Carnivora > Mustelidae > Mellivora > Mellivora capensis. The sequence goes on from PISX010025170.1 coordinate 19,323, forward strand.
ATTTTATTCTGGCAATTAAAATATAAATCAGACCCGTTGTCACCATGAGTTTCTCCATGGGAGACGTATTCTTTATTCCTTGCTCCATGAAGAACCATTTTCTATACCATCTCCTTGAACTAAAATTTCCTTTTGCATTTATTCAGGCATGACATGCATCAAGCTGCCTGACACGTGGCAGCAAAACATTTTGTCTATTGTCAGTTCCAACCTGTTGAACAAGTATTTCAGATGGAAAGAAGTGCCTCTGAATAGAGGGTTAGTTCCTAGAGTAGAAAAATTGGTGCCCAAAGCCGCCTTATCTCATTTCCCCAATTTTTCCCAAATGCCCCTGAGATTTGTACTCAAAGCTGCTTTCTTCTGAAAACACTTTCTTGATCCTATTTGAGATTGCAAAGTGTTTATACTATTATAATGATCTAGTGTTGTCTAGTTTATTTTTTAGTAGAGAGGACAGCTCAGCTTCTTGAGATCAGGCCTGTTGTGAGCCAGAGTTTTTGTCCTCAGAGAATATGAAAATTACCATCTGCTATGGTCAGCTGAATTATTGCTACATTGATCACAGAAATACTCAGTAAGGCATAGAACAATTCACTGATTTCCATCTCCACGTTTTTTATTCCTTCATTCAACAATCTTTTACTGATTGCAGTGATATTAAAATTAGAACTCCAAATAAATTGTTCTTGTATTTAAAGAGATTCCATTTGTTATAGGGGAGGTAAACAAGTGAATCAAAGATAAAATATTAAATTAGATCTTTGAGTAGATACAACACTATTATGAAGAAAGGAATAAAAGCAGGGGAAATGTCCCATTTTAGTTAGGGTTTTCCTAAAAGGAGACACTGTAATAAGGCCTTGAGTACTGCTACTTCAGTTGGGAGTGATCAGAAATTACAAGCAAGGGAGCGAGTAAAATGCGAAAAGAAGGAAGGAGGGAGGGAGGGAAAAAAGCAGGGAAGGAAGGAGGAAAGAAGAGAAGAAAAGAAAAGAAAAGAAAAAGGAAAGGGAGAAAAAGAAAGAAAGAAAGAAAGAAAGAAAGAAAGAAAGAAAGAAAGAAAGAAAGAAAGAAAGAAAGAAAGAAAGAAAGGAAAGAAAAGAAAAGAAAAGGAAAGGAAAGAAAGAAGGGTAGGTAGGTAGTAGAAGGTATGTTAGTTACTGCTGGGGGAACTGAAGCTCAAAGACATTGAGGCCCTGTTGTTAAATGGTGTGGAGCATGCTCAGAACTATAGAGTCAAAGGACTAGAGACTGGATGGTTTATACCAACTCCCACTTTCTAATGGCAAAGGGTTGCCCCCTGGGTGTTAATTTCACACATTTCAAAATAGAGAACTGCTTTCAGTTTAGCATAGCCCAGGAGTGTTGGAGAATATTCTTGGACAGAGAAGTAGAGAGATGCAGGCACTTGAGTTAGGAAGCTGCCAGCATGTGGAAAACACCCTATCACAGTTACAGGTGAATGTAGCTTGGGCCAGGGGATGAGATACAGCATCAATATCATTTCCACTGTCCCTTTCTTATCCTCTTAGTCATCTTAATTCCATGATATCAGTATTAATGTCCCCATTTTACAGAAGACAAAAAGGTATTTTGTGTGCTTTCTTTTAGTGAATACACATAAACCTACTCGTGCTTTCTAGATCAAGATGTAAATTAGATTGATTGAGATACTGAAAATTTTGAATTGCAGCCTCTTTTAGAACTTTACCACTGGTCTGTGAGTACCACTGAAAAGAACTCCCTTTAATCACGTAACTTGTATTGTTTGATACTAACTCATTTTTGTTTCTCTTACTTCCCTACAATGCAGGTGATGAATCTAGAGGGGTATTTTGTTTTGTTTTGTTTTGTTTTTGGTGCGTAGCTCATTTACCAAAAGACCAACATAGTACAAAGTTTGCAAATTGAGAGGTGTTTTGAATGCTGTGGTTAAATGCTTGGGACCATCACTAGACTCCTCAGCTCTGTTGTTCTTAGAAGGTTCTGTGTCCAGGCTACCTATAGTAGTAAAGTAATACTCACTGATGCATGAGTCCTCCACTGCTTAGCCATGAAATCACATATGATACTTAGTCCTAGATTGTAAAACATGTTGATCTAGCTCTGACCCTATTAGGGCAAATTGGAAGATAACAGACTCTAACATGGTTTCAGCTAAGTAACTATGCTTTCTGTATAACCCAATTCTGTATTGACTTCTCTTCTTGAGGCAAAATTCCTCAGAGCCTGAGGCTGTGCTTTACCCCTAGTTTTCCCATCTCCACTCCCTAAATGACCTAATGCCTGAGAAGAGAGTTGAAGTTTCTGCATGCTGCATGTCTCCTGCTGTGTGACCTAGATACCCAGGCTTTGGCATAGTACCTAAGAGGAAGTTTGAATGAAGGATCAGTGCCTTGTAGCTTTCTACCCAGATTACCCCCTATTTCTTGACATTGGAAAAACTAAGACTGGAGCTGTATATTCCTTCCTTTGCCTACTCTCATGATATAAAGTAAGGATGAAATACACAGGTACAGCCAAACCTAGTTTGTCTGGGTAAAATCAATTTCAAATGGATATTATCCTCCAAGACATGAATAAGCAAATAATGCAACTAGACTGGGATATTTGTGTAAAAGGAAATAGATATAGGTTAGGAAATGCAGAATTTGAAGTGCCTTCTCTGGCTAAGAAATAACCGGGAACTATTGATGAGACTTCAAATCAGCTGGTCTGCTGCTTTTTGTTGAAACGCGTGCAATGAATTTTAGCTTATCTCTTTGTTAAAAACTATTTGAGATACTTCTGTGATTAAGAAACCTGACTTTACCGGTGAATCTAGGATTCTAAATATTTTCTTTTAGTCTAAATGATTCCCACTGGAAGCAGGAGATATCTGTGTAATGCTTAGACAAATGTGGTTAATATAGCCTATCATTAATTTGTCAGGTTTAATTAATGGTATCAGTTACCAGATGCAGAGGGAGGCCATTACACTTCCTAGGAGTATAAAAAAGGCAGTCAAGGATGCTGCTGAAACCTATACTCTCCCTAGATCACTGGAAGTAATGGGGTGAAAAACAGTAGGCTAAACAGAGAGAATACTTAACACAATTCATAATATACATAGTGGTGACTCTGTTTAACTCTGTTCTAGGTGGGCCCAAGCATCTAGGGCTAAAGCAAGAAAAAAGTAATCCAAGCAACAGACTTCCAGGTTGTACCCAGTGCAGGTTACCATCCACTGCAGGTTACCATCCACATAGATATTTTCTTGGGCTTTTCCCTGTCAACTAGCTCCACTGTCTTGATTAGTAGTGGAACTGAAGGGACGCTAGGAAAAATACACACACACATATGTATAATATATGTATGTATATGCATTTAAAATATATACTAAACCATATATATATAAACACATAGATATATTTAAACATTATATATATGTATATATATACACATTTTATATATGTATATATATGTGTATATATATAATAACCTCGAAATTAATATACATATATATATATGTATATAATACATATATATATATACACACACACATACACACATATGTGTGTATATTAATTTCGAGGTTCCGATCATAGTCTTTCTCTCAAGGTTACATGTGCCTGTTTGTTTATTTGTTTGTTTGTTTTTCTCCAGACTTCTCCACAAAACTTTTCCCCCAAGATGGAACTAACTAGAGAAGATGTGATCAGATCTCTAATTAGTATATTACATATTTGCCTTACTTTTGTAATTTACAGTATTTACAGTATTTACACCATAAAACAGGAGCTCTGTTGACACAGCAATCAGATATAAGAAATATGCTCATTTAAAAGGCCACCTTTATCTCTACCTGGTCAGATTTTTGCTATGCTTTTAGTTGTACTAACTCTTCAGTTTAATAAAGTGCAAACCATACTCAGCTCTGACTTTTCCAAATTTTTTGGTCCCTTACTCCAGTAATAATTTATATACCTGGCTCTAGTCTCCTTAACTGAGCAATTTTTTTTTGTAAATTTGATAACTTAAATGTTGGTATTTGTACTACCTAACTTTGACAACTTTCTCTATTTTTATTTTATAGATCCCTTCATCCATCCTATAAGTAATTGATATTTTCACTCATCATATACTACGTTGATGTGTGTGTGTTTGTGTGTGTGTGTGTGTATTTTTCCATTTCTTGCATTTATGTCCTTTCCTCCTTCTTTAAGCTGCCACTATCTTAACCCCACATTCCATTATTTTTGTTCAAATTGTTGGCATTTTCTCTTGACCCTGTTCCCTCTCTCAGTCCTTGTCCCTTAAAATCATTTGACATGCTGTGATTGTGTCAGTCACCTATTAAAAACATAGAAACTCCTTGACCAGCTGTCAAAGTCCTTTACTATGTGAAATGAACTTCACTTTGTTGGGTCTGTCACAGGACCCTAACATCATTCTGTGTTCTATCCACATATAATTTCTAATACATTCTCTGAGATTTATTTGTTTACATATTTATTTGTTTGTTTTTGAACTAGACTGTCTTCCCTTTTTCACTGATGAGAATTATATCTGTCTTTTTAGAATCATTTTGATTCTATCTTCTAAGAACTTTTACATAGCTTCCCCTACCACCACCCCAAAAATCTGATCACTTCAATTTTGTATTTCCAACACAAATTTACTTATAACTTTGACTTTTGATTTTTGGTTTCCTAATTTTCTGAAATTCTTAAGTATAACTCATGAACCTAAGGCTTAGGTTCTTATTTTATATTTATCTTTTTGCATTTATTATTGAATATGTGATAGCATTTATACATAAATCCTTTGCACAATGGCATTTACACAAGTCCAGACTGATGAAAAAGGGGCATTTATATTAGTGATTTTTTGGAAGAATTTTTGAAGAATTTTATGCACATTTTCATATTAAACCCTCTCAATAACCATAGAAATATACTGTGTGATTTATTATCCAAACATGGCTGCATTTTAGAATAAAAGGGAAGACTGTTAATATCTCCAGAAAAACAGAAATAAGCTAGAACTTTCCTGGGTAAACCAACATGTCTAGACATCCTACCTATATGGGATATTAAATCTTTCCCTTAGGAAGGTAAAGAGTTTTTCCCAAGAGCCTGAATGTTAACCCAAGGTAGTCTAAGCCCACACATAGTTTTTGATCATTCAAGACAATGCTGCTTCTTTTCTAGATAAAGAGCCTTCATTTGTATTTTTTTATATGTATGATTCTAAACTATTCCAGCAACACTCAGGCCCTAAGGGTATATGTATGTTATCTCAGCTCTTCAACCAAACTCTAATCTAGGTGCTGCTGAGCAGGGCCTTTGTGACCTTAAGATGAAAAGATTATGCTGGGTGAGGCTGACCTAACAGGTGAGCCCTTTGGCAACTTTTCTCCAGCCAGTCCTAGGTGAAGACCTTATAGGTAAATACTTGGAAGAAAGCAGCGTTGCCTTGAACTGCTTTTAGAGGCTGCTTGGCAAGGAATCATGGGCAGCCTTAGAAGTTGAGATTTGTCCCTATTTTAAAAAGCTAACAAGAAAATGGTACCTCAGTATTACTACCAGGAGGAACTTAATTCTGCCAACAACTTGAATGAGCTCGAAGTAGGACACCGAGTCTCACATGAGCTGTGTTGTAGCAAAACTTTTGAAACCATGAGCAGAGACTCCAGCTATAACATGCCTGAACTTCTGGCCCATGGGAACTATGAGGTAATAAATTTATTGTGTTTTAAACTGCTAAGTTTATAGTAATTTGTTACACAGTGAAAGAGAGCCAACATGATTTTTTGTTTGTTTTTGAGAGCCAACATGATCTTTAAAAGAAGTGAATAAACAAATTTCTGAATACCTGTCATGATGGATAAAACTACGTATTTTATTTGAAAGTAAATATTAATTTTTAAGTTGGCATATCAGTCACTAAATTATCATTCCAAAGGCTAGTCTTCAATATAGAGTATTCTGTTCTGTAGGCATTTAGTATATGCCTATAAAAATGCACAAGATAGAGGAGTGAGTGAAAGCCATTTACTGGCTAATTCAAGGGGAAAGCACTTTAATATAGATTGGAAATAGAGGTTAAATATTATCATTTTTGAGGGCCTGGGTCAAATGGCATATCTCTAAAATTGGCTTTATTCTGTAATCCCTCTTGAATTTGTAAGCAGTAAAATTAATGAAAGAAATCTCAGATAATGTCTATATACTGACCTTTCTTATTTTGACGAGTTTAATTCGTGTTCCTTCTAATATCTTACACATCAAATGTCACTGCACCCAAAATAGTAGGGTAAGAGTCACCTCATCCTACATAGAATATATAAGCCCCTATTACACATATTAACATTTTATTTCTAAAATAATTGTCAGCGTACTATGTTCCAACTCTTCTCTCCTTTTATGACCCTATTTTACACACATTTTTCTGAACTCTGGGGCCTTCTTTTTAGTCATTTTAATTTTCAATTTCTATTCTAATTTTAATTATAATCAGCACCATTATTTCAAGGCAGCAAATGTCAAATTGTATTTGATTTTCTGGATAGCTTAAGAAAAAGTAGTTATTTTCTTTAAAATTACCTAAAGCAAAAAGAGGCATGACCTCTTGCAGATGGAGATTCTAAGTATTTATAACATGATCCCAAATAATAGATGTAAAACAGACAGAGTCAAATGGAAGATAGGCCTGTTTGAATCAGTGAGTGTATTCTGGAGTATTCACTTGGTGATCTTTATCTGTTAGCTATTCACAAATAAAGATTCTAATCCATGAGCATAACTAATATTTTAAATAACACATTCTGTTTTTAATATACACGCAGTACATAAGGATAAAACATTTAAATTACTGCAACAGATGCTTGTTTATATGTATTTAGTACCATTATAAAAAGAGCCTGGAGAATACACAACTGATGGTTCTCATATATATGCCCAGTGCTGAGGGAAATGGATTTTATTTCTGGTAATTTAAGGCATCTAATCACTATCATTAAACAAATAAGGATTCATTACAGAAACAAGAGGAAATGTTGTGAACACCGTGCAACTTGGAAATAAATGTGATCTAGAACTTGAGTTTCTGTGCACATCTTATTTGAGCACAATTTATTTGGGAGGTTTATGACCTGTGACTATTTCTCAATTTAATACAACTAACTGCTGCAGTGGTAGGTGTCAGCCACCTGCATAATTTGAGAGGAGAAGGGGCTAGTGGCAGAGAGGAAGTGGCCCTGCATATTAAAATTACACACAGATGCACTTAAACTTGGAGGTACCAACTGCTTTAATAGATGAGATCATTCACAGATAAAAAGTCCCAGTGGAATGAGATATAGAAAGTCACCAGGAAGCCACTGTGACAGCATAGCCATAACCAATATCAAATGTGTGAAGTAGGAAACAGCTAGGTAGCGGATCTTAAGCTAATATCCAATGGCTTCTTCAGTTGTGAATAGCTTTCTCTTGCTTCATTCTGGTAGAAGTAGTCAAGGCTTTAGATTTGGACAAGTCTGAGGTAGATCTCGGCTCAATCATAAATTAACTTCCTGCCCATGGATACAGGTTGATACTGGAAGCCTCAGTTTACCCTTCAGTGAAAATAGTTTATTGATTCTTCTACCTGAAATATCTTGTAAGGATTAATGTCTATGAAAGTTAAGGTAAATATAAATATGTCTCTCTTCCTTTTATCCCTGAATTGAATGGTTGAGAATAACCTGATCTCAGTAAAGAAGAGTTCAGCTGATACATTTAATGAGAAGAATGTGCAGCTTATCTCTGGACAGGTATACAACAAAGCTAAGATTATTTAGAAGAATGAAAATTACTCTGGCAGCTCACTTGAATGGATCATTCTAGAATTTTAGGAAATATAGAAAGTGTCCAAAGAGAAAGTTAATGGGGAAAAATAAATAAATGAGTTAAAAAACAATGGCCCAGCAATAAACAAATTAACATTTTTATCAATGTTTCCTTTAGTTTTTTTGTCATGCTGGAATATGTGGTCAGATCATGGTTTAAAGACCTGGTAATACCTTCTTAGGGAAAAATGCATGTAGGAACCAAATCAAGGCAATGGAATGATTTACTAATTTGACCTCTCTTAGGTATTCATGAATATTGAGAGAAAAAAATGAGTAAGTGGATGGATGAACTGACAGATGAATGAATGACAGTTTGGCCCCAACTCCCATTTTTAGAGTTTTAATGCATTAGAATGGTAGTGGCTTGTAAGGGGAACTACATTTTCTCACTATACTTTACTCCACACTAAAGAAAGGTTAAAGATGATTTCTTCATATGCTACTAGTGTACATACCTGACTCTTAGATTCTCCCATTTTTCTGTGCTTATCTAAAGATTTCCTTTGTATAGAGAGTTGTTTCCTCTCTCTCCCTCTCTGTCTTTCTTCTGGAGTACAGATGTAATCCAAAGAATGTGCAAATTACTTAGCTGAAAAAAGGTTAAAGTTTCTCTGAAGTAACTATCTAAATGGAGAAATGACCTTTGACACACAAAATAGGAAAAATGGATAATACATAGGTTGTTGGCTGCAATGGAATTGAAAGTGATTGAAGCAAAGGTCATCTGACTTCAAAAGAATTTTATGTTAAGTTGAAAGATGTGAGAGAGAGAGAGAGACAACAACAACAAAGCTAGCTTCTTTTTAAAAAACTTTTTCCTGTGGCAGGAGGAAAGATCTACATTCTTGTAGAGCAAAAAAAAAAGATGCTGCCAGGTGTTTTGTTTTGTTTTTTTTTTTCATTTTATTTTATTTTATTTCTTTTCAGTGCTCCAAAATTTATTGTTTATGCACCACACCCAGTGCTCCATGCAATACGTGCCCTCCATAATTCTCACCACCAGGCTCACCCAACCTCCCATCCCTTGCCCCCCC
>PISX010025171.1:0-26576 GCA_004024625.1 Mellivora capensis
TCTAAAAATCACCTTCTGGCAAAGACTAAGGCTTTTCCACACTGGATTGCACTATTCTACGGGGATGAGTGGGCACCATTTTTCAGGACTAGCTGGAAACAATAGTTAGCGAAATCGGAGGGACCCTTAGCAGTCTCACGTAAAATTCAGTTGAGTATGCCTAGCCTTCTAAAATGCATTTTGCTGTAGCTAGGACACCTAAAATGACACAGGTTTTAATTTGTCTTACTTAATATATGGATTCTGGAGACAAGACAGCAGCCTGCCTGCATGGAACATATCTTAGAGGTGCTGTAATATACCCCTTCCTTTAGAGTGCAGTGAATGGTGCCCACTCACCAAAGACCTGAACACACACCTTCTGAAGGGCTTGTTGTGTGGACAACAGTGTGTTGTCTTTGTCAGGGTGCTTGCTGTCTACTTTTCAGGTAGATCTTGACTTGCATGATTGCTCGGTGGGTCAGTATGTAGGAGGGGCTGTGAAGACAGGTAGAAAGGTAGAATCTAGGTCCTCTACTTAGTAGTTCTTCAACCGTGGGTAAGTCACTTCACTTTGCTTGGCCTCCAAATTCTCCTATGTAAAATGATCATTTTCCTATTAGTTGGAACCATAGGAAATTGCTGACATTTGACTGATCTATGAAAACAGCAATTTTTTATGGTTCAAACTGTTAAATATTCTTGAGACTTGTTCAAAAGGTCAAATGAAAAACTCCCTGTGCATAAACAAATAAATGTCAATGGCATTCTTGTCCTGTTATGTTCTATCATCTACCCATCATATATCGTGGAGACTCAAAGAAATAGTATCTAAAAAGTAAATGGTAGCACTCAGTGAGCATCTCTTCCCTTTTTATAATTAACACTTAAATTTCAGCCACTGTTTTGAACTTAACACTTTTATGGGTTTTACGACCTCAAAAGAGCTTCCCCATAAATTAGCTTATTTGTGTTTTATAACAACTCAGTGAAAAGGAAGAAGATATTCCAAGGAAGTTGTGACATGAGTTGGGTTATCCATATAGATGGTTGTATCTTGTACAATGCTGAGTATAGTGAATACTGAATACTGCCCAATACTGTCTCGGAATTCATCAAACAGTTAGCCAGAGAAACTAAGCAGGCGTGGAGGCATATCACTTCCTAGTCTGCCAGTGAGAGACAATTAGATCAGTGATATTCAAATATTTTGAATCCACAACCCTATAGGTAACAATGTGATGAGTATGAAACCTCAGTGATGTGTGATTATCTGTGAACTCTTGATGTGCGATGGAGATAACATCTTGTCTGCATTATAAAACATATAAACATTGGATTGTTTAACAAGATTTAAAAATAGCTGTAAGTTCTAATATTTTCTCTCTGAATCCCAAAGGATTGTGCAGTTAGAGCTGCCTAAATGGAGGTGCCATTAACAAAGGCTGGTGGGTTTCTGTAGGTTCTGTGTCTTCTAGACCCTGCTATCAGCCCCCAAGACAGAGAAAGATTTGGGATTCACATTCAGTTCAGAATGGCTTCTGAACATCGTAAAGCCAAAATGTGCACATACATCTCATTAGGACACAGGTGGAGTGATGTGGAAGGCATTATTTGGAGTCAATGTTCTTATCAACTAACAGTATGACTTTGTGCAAGATGATACCTTTCTCAGCCTTGATTTCCTAAACATGGGTTTATTCTGGGATAAGAAAATAATGAAATATTGTATTTTGAATCTGTAGTATATTATAAAATAGAAGGTATTATCAATGACTTTATCTTTGTTGTCTATCCGAACATCTTGGGCAACCTAGGTACAGAGTATAGATTTGTTGGATGAATGAATGAAAAACTAAATTAATTAATGAAAGAACAGAGTATCCTGTTATGTCACTTAACTATGTTTGCAGAATCAAAAACAGGACAAAATATGTTTTAAGAGCAAGTTTTTTGTTTTCATTGTTGTTGTTTTTTTCATTTTCAATAAGGAGAATCCAGAGATAAACATCTCTAAACATGGTTAGTTCAACAGCTTAAAGACAGTGGTAAGGAGCCAGGTTCGTTCCAGTTCTCATTGGGTTTTTAATTTTTTTTTTTTTTTTTTGAGAGAGAGAGACAGAGGGAGAGGGTGAGAAAGACTCTTAAGCAGGCTCCACACTCCGCATGAAGCCCGATATGGGGCTTCAACTCAAGACCCTCAGATCATGATCTGAGCTGAAATCAAGAGTGACATACTTAACAGACTGAGTCACCCAGGTGCCCTATCACTGAGCTTTTTTTAAAGATAGTTGACTCTTTGGGAGTGGATCTATTCAACTTCTCAGATGCTGACCCAGTTCTAAGCAGCTGTGAAGATGGTGACATCCAGAGGTACAGTAAAAGGAAAAGTTCTGTTCTTACAAACTCTTGGAAAAAAAAAATGGAAAAGTACTCACCTAAATCCTTCTTCTTAGGCTCAGTGACTGGTATTATGCCACAGACCCATTCTTTCGCCAGTCTAGGATAAGAACAATGCTACTGAGGGGATTTCTTTAGTTTAATAGAGGTTCTACCTTGGGACTGGAGAGAATGGGCTGAGTCTCCCTTAAACGAAGAATGAGGAGTGGCCATGACCTTCAGGTCAGTGAGCAAGTAGCTTTGCCTTTCTGCCCTGTCCTTGGTCTGATTGTCCCTGAAGGCAGTCTTCTGTCTCTCCTGCGGGACCACCTGATGGTAAGACAGGCAGGCATTTGATCCTGTCCCATTATGTTTTTCAGATGTTTGTTTTTGTTTTATTTTTGTCTTTAGCGAAGACCTTTATCAAAAGAAGTCACAATGACTTCTTCACAAGTTTCTACAGATACTCTTCCAAAAAATAGGAATAAGGAAGTAGAAACGAATACTTTATTTTCTCCAGCAAGGCCATGACTCTGTCTTCTCATTTATCTTGCTCACATTTGTGGATTCTTGCTCATAGCAACCCACTCCGTCCGCCCCATGGCAAATATCAGTTAAGCACTTATATCTAGGGAAGTCCTCCTTTATTAATGTGAAGTTAATTAAGAACATGTGCATCTCTGACACTTATCATTACAGTGCATAGAAATTAATTTTTTCAAGTCCAATGAAATTTCATTAAGCAAAAAGCTTTTACCTCTTATAATAAGACATGTGAAGGATTATGAGAAATAATTTGCTGTATTTCTGGAACAGATGCATTTAATAATAGGTCAGATGTGCAAAAATGGCCATAAATCAAATTTGAATACAGGATTCCTTAGGTGATAGCAAATGGGACAGTATGGTTTATAGGTAATATTTTGACTTCACAGCATGTAAAATATTCAGGATTTATTCTTTTAGTTTTATTTTGCTTCTTACTTTTTCAGCATCTTCTTAAACTTCATGTGTTAGAGGTCTCTTCTCTAGCTACTCCCTATTCATCTCCGGTTCAAAATCTATTTATAGGTCATTAGTAATGATCAGTTCTACTGCTCTGATTTAATAGGAGTAAGTACGTATGTACATGTAGATGCGTGTGTATGCACTTGAATTTTAAGACACTTTTCTGCAAAATCATCTTCTATTTTTTTAAGCCATTACCAGGACAAGCCAAGTGTTCTGAATAAATTATGTCATTCATGGCTGAAGGAAGGATTTGCTTTTCAACCTTATATACCCCCATTTATGCCAGACAGACAGACTGGTAGTGACAACACCATCTGACTTATGTGTATGAATCTCTGAAGCTCTGTTTTATATTTTAAAAAGTGCAGTGTTTCTAAAACCTCATAGACCTGATGTTTAAGGCAACGTGTCTTTGTAGTTTTAAGAAACATGGTAATTATTTGTATTCATTGCTTTATAAGCAATTAAAATAATGTTTCATCACTTCTGGAAAAATATACCAATTCCTTACTGCAAACTCTCTGACTTTGTGTATGATTAATGAAGAGAATCTGTGGGTATTTTTGTATATTTTATGTTTCTTACATAATGCCAGATGATTTACTTAAAACCAAGGAATTGAATCAGTTAAAAGTGTTAAATGAATTATCTTGTAATTTGATGTTCACTCTAGAGCATACTCTGAGATATCAGTGGTGGTTTATGAATAAAGTAGTAGAAATTAGCAAATAATACATGATATATATGTATATAGCAGCTTTGGTATGTTTTTAACAGTGTATATTTCTAAATGTTTTAACCAGGATTATTGAGGGTTTTTTTTTTAATTGCAAATCATATTTCAATTTAATGATTACAGGTATAGAAAGGGATTTTTTTCATTAGGAAATTCATGTAAAAACTAGACCTCAGAAGTTAGATTTCCAAATCTGTGTACTGTATTGCTTGATGTGAAAAGGATTCTCATATTGTGTCTCTGTAGATCACTCGTACTGAGTAAATCTAGAAGCAATTCTGCTGCTAAGATAATTCTACAAATTGCCTTCGGAATTAAAACAATCTCTTCAGAATTCAAGGACAGAAATTTAAAGTCATGTTTTTTTCCATTTAAAGTTATTCTTAATTACATTTCTTTCCTGAAGTTGTCCACTTAATAGGAGAGACAAGAATGTGACAAAAATAAAACTTGGAAATAGCAGGTTTCACTTCGTGTGAAAGGGTCTGGGTGCAGGTCTATAGGGGTGTTAACCTTTGTCATATGTGTAACGTGGGGCGTTTCCAGTGGCCCCTAACATAGCAGTAAAGACCATAGCCTCTATATCCTGACTGACTGAGCTCCATCACTTTCTTTTTTTAAACATTTATTTCATTTTAGAGGGGGGCAAAGTAGCGGCAGAGGGAGAATGAGTTTCAAGCAGACTCCGGGCTGAGCACAGAGCCCAACGTGGGGCTTGATCTCACGACCCTGAGATCATGTCCTGAGCTGAAACCAAGAGTCGATGCCTAACCAACTGTGCCTCTTGGGCCCCTGGGCTCCATCACTCTTAACCACATCCTAGCTCAGATGTTCTGAAATGTCATTTTGCGACTGGCAACATCAGGACCACCTTGGAACGAGTCAGAAATGCCAGTCCTCAGGCTCTGTTCCAGACCTACTAAATGTAATATTTTGGGAGTGGGACCCTGAATCTGTTTTGGTGCACCCTCCAGGTGAGTCTGATGTGGCCTACAGCTTGAAGAAAACTGTCCCAGCTCCTGAGGTGGGCAAATTGTCTAACATCTTTGTGCTTAACTTTCCTCAGTTGTAAAATGGATGAAAATGGTATTTACTTTAGGGGGGTTCTTGTGATGATTAAAGAAAAGTAAAATGATTTCTGCAGAAGTGCCTGGCATATAGTGAGTATTTTCTGAAGACCCAGCATGCATCCACGTGGCTTCTGTGGGCGCCATCCGAGCACCTCTGAGAACCAGTGTCTGTTCCTGTGCTTCTTTCTTCAGTCAGTCACAGCAGAAGCTAAGCTCGCAAACACATGACACTAATCGACTTTTGAAACAGTGAAATGTTATTAAAATTTCATTTCATAATACATTTCATTAGTTTTGTATTCCTTAAAGTGCCTGTCTTATTTTACCTTCTAAATGAAGTTCATTTTTCTCTCGGTACAAATTCATTATTTTTCCTTCACTCTCATCCTCATTTGTTACTCTCTTCCTTTTCTTTTTTAGTCTGGGTATTTCCTTGAAGAGCTTTTCGATATTCTAATCATGTGTAATATCAAATACCCAAAGAATATACTTACGGAAAGATTGATGGTCTAAAATCAATGACTGCAAATGAGTATCCTGTGTTTAATATATAAGTAAGATAACACCTTTTTTCTGTCATGCAAATGGGGTGGGTAAAGCTAACATGGTCATTAATTATGATGAAATAACATAGAAGAATTTAGATAGTGTCATACATTCTCAAGGTAAAATTATATTATGATTCTTTCTGATATACTATTTCCTAGTTTATTCTTTTCACCAGCTGCATGAACATCATTACAAAAATTCAGTCCAGCCTTGAAATAGGAGGCTATTTCAAATGTGTTTGTTTTTCATCAAACAAAATTTTGGAATCTTGGCTACCTCATCAGGGAGGGTTGGGCTCCAGCTCATTTCCGTCGATGAGGACATGGTCTGCTCTACCCTGTGAAGAGAGAGCATGTACAGCACACTCTCTTCTTAAGGGACCTTTCACCTTTGACCTCTGCTCTTCTGTCCATCTTCACTCAGGCTCTTCCATTATCTGGCACACTCAACTCCTATCCTGGTCTCTCACTCTTTCTCGACCTGATTCCTCGGCTCTGGTTGGTGTGCTCATGGCTTTCTCATGTGGCTTCTTCCTGTGTGTCTTTGCTTCTGTGCTCGTCCTTACCTTGGAAGTCATCCGGTAGCTTTTCTGAGTCACTCTCCTACCTTCATCTATTTGTTGGATTCTCATCTGAGTTTGATCAAAATGTTTCCTTTCTCTTTGAATGGTGGGCACTAGGATTGGAAGGAAAGGGCTAGAGATGGAGGGCTGGATAAGGGATTGAAGTGCTGATCCCATCTAGGGGAGTCAGGATTGGTCTTGCATTGCAAAGAATGGCTAAGAAACGACCCCGATCTATGGGGCACTTAAAAAACGTATTCATCTTGAATACCTGAGTTTGCCCATTATTATAAGAATTCTTCCTCTAAGTGCTTCCTTTTTTTTTTTTAAAAAAAGATTTTATTTATTTATTTGACAGACAGAGATCACAAGTAGGCAGAGAGGGAGGCAGGGGGTGGGGAAGCAGGCTCCCTGCCAAGCAGAGAACCTGATGCAGGGCTCGATCCCAGGACCCTGGGATCATGACCTGAGCCCAAGGCAGAGGCTTTAACCCACTAAGCCACCCAGGTGCCCCAACCTTTAAGTGCTTCTTAAAATGATCAAAGGAATGTTTGAGATTGTGAGAAGAATGGATAGATTGTTCTGCACACATGTTAATGAAATGTGGTGCATCAAAGAACATCTCATCTTGAGCAATCAGTAACAAATATATTTTTAGAATTATGTTAGTATAGACACAGGTTTCTCAGCCTCAACACTATTTAAATTCATGGTTGGGTAATTCTTCTTTGGAATGTGAGGTTGCCCTGTGTATTGTAGGCAACATCCCTTGCTTCTCCACACCAGAGGCCAGTAACCACATGCCCCTGCCTCCTGTCCCCCACAAACTGTGACCATCAAAAATGTCTCCAGGATTGTCAGATGGTTCCTGGATAACAAAATCATTCTGACTTGAGATTCACTTACTCAGAAGGTAACAATTTTTGGTAGAGAAGTTAAATTCTTGAGCTGTTACTCTGTTTTACTTATACAGTTGTGAACGATGGACCCATTTAAATATCTGTTTGCAAACTGACTCTGCATAAACTTCCCCATATAAACTTGATTAATGTTTGGCCCAGGTTTGTGTTTCTTTTCACATGATTACTTTTTGGGTCCTACACACATAAATTCAGTAATTCTATTTCCTTACCTGTTCTAGATGCTTTTATCTAGTACAAATAGTTTGCCATAGGAAATTAGTTCTATAATCTCAGTTATTTTTATATTAATGGGTACACAAGAGTCTAATGGACTAACATGACTTTCCTTTTAATAATATTGCATGAATAAAGCCCATACTCTTTGCCACATTTCACTTCAATGCTGTGAATTTAAAGAAAGAAGAGAATAATACTCTATCATGAAACCGGGCAGAAAAATTAGAAATACGATAAGATAGGCACACAAATATGCACAGATTTAACTCAATACAGGTTAAAAATAGAATAATATATAAATGGATAAAGATCACAACAAAACATTCAGTGTAACCAAAGACAATCATAGACATGCCTAGAGAAAAATAAACATACAGAACAACTAAATATAAATTGAAATGAGATAATTATTTTTTACAGTTAAGATAGGAGAAAAAAAAACAAAGGTGGGGAGATCTGTGAATCTTCAGTCAAAAAGACACACACATGTATAATGTATTCCTGGTATTATTAAATATATATACTCAAACCTGCTGCGGACCTTTAAATACTCTTTTCTTGCTCAGACATAGTGACATATTTTTCATTAAAGCTCCTAACCATACAAACCATATATTCAAGGCCTGGGTAGTAAGTTTTTAGGAAGGTGAGCTCAAATCCAGCCTGGGAGATTTGGGGGTGGGGGAATGGGTAGGAGTGGATTTTTTCTATCTGGAGACCTCTGGTGAACAGCAGCTTCTGGGAACCTTCAAGTTCATATTTATGGTAGTTAGTTAAAATCCAGGGTGCTGTATTAAAGAGCTTTGGATGGAGGAAGATCCAGAGGATCTTCCTTGGGTTCAGGGGGGTTTTAGCTGAGAGTGGGAGTCGAGGAGAGCATGAAATGCTTTTATTAGAAATATGCGTCATTGTCTTTGAAAATATTCCAAATATCACACCTGTATCTCAATACGACATGCTTATTAGTACCTGCCATGTAACCATATTTGATTCCTAAGTTTTAGGTTGTTTTGATACTACTTTTAAAATTACAAATTTTCGAGATTGTTAAGAACACATTTGATCAATTTGTTCCCATAGATTGCAGTTTAAAATATATTAACCTCACATAAGGAAAAAGCCCAAAGTAGAAATTTTGCTCTGCTGCTTCTGCTTCCTTCTCTGTCCTGCACACATGGCTGGGTGATTAAATACTGCAGCAGTGCCAATGGAAGACATTTTCATTTTGCAACATCTTTAATATTTACAAAATGATTAGAGCTCTTGATTATGAAGTAGACTTGATTTAGAACTTGGGTTTTTTTCTAGGCATGTATTTTAATTTGAATTCTACTTACTGCCACTTTTTTTTTTTTTTTTGGCAGACAGAGGAAGAAAAAAATTAGGTCACAAAATACAAAAGTCAAAAGCAGTCATTCTATGTTGTATATATTATCTGAGATTTTGCTTTCTTCTTCTTTATTTTTTAATATCTTTCAAGTAGCATCATCAATGTACACACAGCTTTTCAGCTCCCCCACCCCTCAGTCCCTGCAGGTGCAACTTTTTGACCCCAGAATCTAAGTGTCTTCAACAATTCTTCTGACCACATACATCAGGGCTCTTTAAAACCTGCCAGGGCTGTTTCCTTAGTTTTAGATACAAGTGGATAGAAATAGGGCAATAATTCGGTATTAAAGCTGATCAAGTCAGGAAGAAACCAAAATTAACAAATAGGGCAGAAGACAGAGAAAATGTAATCAGAGTTTAAATTAAAAACAAAAGAAAGTAACAAATACAGAATAGATAAATGTGTATAAAATAAAGTGGTAAGCTAATGTATATGCTATAAAATCACTAAGGAACCAGACCTTGGGTTTCTGATGAATGATCCCTCCTACCTGAGCCTCAAGAAGGTCATGGTCATTATGTCCAGGGAAAAGACAGCTGTTTTGTTGAGCTGCCAACATTATTACTGATGCCATTTTGAAGTTCCCTTGTTTTTGGTCAGATAGGAAGGGAAGCACAGATCTGATCTCCATGGTGGCTCCAGAGTGGCCACCCCCCACCAGTGAATTTCCACTTCCAAATCCTCAACATGGCCTCCCATGTCCCGTTCTCTTCTTTTGCTTGTGGTTGTCTGATGGGATATTGCGCCTTTCTTCTCTTAAATTTTAAGCGTTCTTGTGTCAGTTGGTTACAGTGTCCAACATGGAATGGAAGTCCTTCAATTCATGTCAGATAAATGAGTCAATATTTTGATGTCATGTTATTTAGCCCAGTACATTTCCTATGAAGTAATACTTCAGTTCCCCTTTATCAATATAACACTAACTTCATTCTGTTATTTTAACATTTTGTTTATTCTTCAAAATGATCCAGAGATTTTGAAAGAAACAGGAATGCTTTTCTTTCAAGGAGCTTACAATCTGGTGTGAGTGACAGAATACAGCAATTTCATAAATGTGTCGGAAGTTAACATGAGTTGTGATAAGAACTAAGGAGAAGTGTGACGTACTTTGGTAGTATGAGGCATATTTGGATGAGGGATTTAGATAAGCGTACTATGTGGTACAAACATTTCAGTCAGTTTTTAAGAAAAGGCACAAGGGTTATTCCAAGGCTGGGTTTCCAGAACTGAAAGGACCTGGTTTATTAGTTCCCTGGGAAATTAAGAAATGTGAGAAATGTGAGAAATATGGCAGAAGTGTGGCAGAAATCAGATCAGGCCCTGAGTGCTAGGTTTGCTGGCTTTCCCAATGGCATGCCTAAAACTGAGGAAAACCTTTTGACCACGAAAGTTTTCTCTTATAATACTTTCTGGGTTATTTAGGTTCTTCTTTAAAAGTAACAGGTAATCAGACAGAAGCTCTCCATTCTCTGTCCTCCATATCCACCATGTTTTTCTTGATTTTTTTTAATTATTAATTTTTTTCTTCTACATTCTAGACCAGCCCCTTAACTTCATCTTCCCTATCCTTAGGATTAATACGGGTCTTTGTTGCCTCCAATGTGGATTTTTTTTTAAATGATTTTTCTTATTGTAGTCTTCTTTATATCCCATGTCCCGTTTCATATCATGGCTTTTTTGTTGTTGTTGTTTTCTGTTCTCTCCATTTTGCTCTTGATTAAGTTATATGAAAATCATGTTTTTATTGTATTTGTACAGAAGCCATGTTATGTTTGAATTGTAATAAGATTGAAATTTTCTTCCATCACCAGTACATCATTTTCACAAATACAGTCTTTCTCTAAATCATCAGAAAATATCTTTTTGTAAAACTCAGATATTTCTTCTTAGGGTGTGTTCAGCTCAGAGTTCACTAGAAAGTAGAACACTAAACAATACTTAAGTAGTGGATACCTTATTGGAAGTTGCCTCCTAAGACAGTCAGGGTAGCTTCTCAGCCCCAGAGGGCAGAGTGGCCAGACCCACTGAGAGTCAGTCATAGCAACTGCAAGAGAAGTGAGGGGAAGAAGTCAAGGATTTGGAGCACAGATTAAATTGAGAGAATCTCTGTGTGAGTGTGTGTGTGTGTGTGTGTGTGTGTGTTACTCTTTCTTGGCTATCTTCAGCTAGACTGGGAGTTCCCTGAAGGCAGCACTACGTTGTTTTCTTTGTCAGGTTTTCCACTGTTAAAAGTACAGTTTCTAGCACATGGAAGAATATCAGAAGGTACTTGTCCACAAATAAAAGAACACTTTTAAGATGCAGAAAACAGAATGCCTAGTATTACGGTAGTGTTCATGTCTGCCCCTTCCAGTAGACTGAGTTTCTTGACAACTGTTTCTCTTTTATTTGTCTTTGAACCTCTGCAGAGCCCAGCACAATACTTTTCAGCAAGTGCTTGCTTACTAATTATTTGGTTGAATAAACAAATGAATGAAAACATCCACAGTAATATTAGGAAATAGGATGTAAGATGTAAAAAGCCTTCTGTATTGAAAACACAGGGCTTAACCCCAGAATGCTGAACTGATATCACGCCAGGAAAATTAACTTAACAGAACACACTGAAAATTTGTTAAAATTTATATAATTATCTCAATTTCCAAGAAAGTATCTGATAAAAATTCTACAGCTATTAGCCATAAACATAACAAAAAATAATAGGAAAGAAGGCTTCTTTTCTTTGCAAGGTAAAGAGTATATGTTTCAACAAGCATTACCTTTAGTATAAGAATACAAGAGACTTTTTAAAACAAATCAATGGGAAGAGAAAATAAACGAACAGGGTAAATACAGATATGCCTCACTCTTTACTTCTAACAGATTGAATTTTTAAAGATTTTATTTATTTGCCAGAAAAGAGAGCACAAACAAGGGGAGCAGCAGGCAGAGGGAGAAGCAGGCTCCCTGCTGAGCAAGGAGCCTGATGTAGGACTCCATCCCTGGGACCATGACCTGAGCCAAAGGCAGATGCTTAACTGAGCCAACTAGGTGTCCCAAAATGAGTTAATTTTTAAATAATAAGGAAAGATAATATTTAAAATATAATCTAGATCTCATAGTCTTTAGTATACTATTATGGATAAATTATGAGGTAAAACACTGTTTTGAGTTTGTGGGCTAGCAAGAAAAAATTGTATTCTGACCAGGAAATCTAAAAGATAAATAAAAATAATATACTAAATGTTCACAGGGGAAAACAAGAGACAAAAGAGCAGCAAAGAAAAAAAGACAAATCATATCTACAGTGTTAAAATCTAAAATCAGTTGATTATAATTTGCAAAGGAAGAACATATATAATCTAAAAAACATACACTAATATTTTTGCTGTAGCCACTAGAAGCTGCATTAATTAGACACTGATTTATGGAAGGATGGACCTTAAGCATAAATTATCTCTCACACATGTCACACCTTGCATGATAAGTGTTAATGTCTCTTTCTTACCTGTAGGAATCAGAGGGATAATATGGTTCAGCAGGTAGAGCAAATCCACTAAGCCAGCCACATGGTTTGGTTCCTAACTGAGGGCATTTTACATGACAGCAGCGTGGCCAAGAAAACATAAATAGCAATTAGCCATTAGATGAGCATACACACAAGCTAGATGCTAGCACACACAAATGTTAATCCAAGTAATTAAAATCAGAGTCATTATCAATATGACGGTTATAAGAAAGCAATGCAACATGTTCCAAAATGTAACAGTGTAAATGACAACAGATGATGGTTAGTGTCAGAGAAAGAATTAGGGAAAACTATCCTTCATGATGACAACCTGCCTAAATGTGGTCTCTGGGGGAGTTTATTCCATGTCTAGGAGCAGACACTCTAAAGAAAACATTTCTTAGAAATAAATGGAGTGTGATGATGGGAATCAGTTCCCATCCAAGGAAACTTTATCTTGATTGTAATGACTAAAAATGACAGACTAAAAAAAGTGTAAATCATATCTTTCTAAGTGTTTTCAATCTTTACACACCATATATGTATAGATTATATATAAGTGTGTGTATATATATGATTATATACATGCATATGTGTGTGATTGTATAAATGTGTATTTATACAATATTAAATATATGTAAAGCACTGACTATCCTTGGGATTTTCCTAAAACTGAAATTTTCTCCCCACATTTCCACTTGGGCAATCACTGTGTAATGTTTAAGGTGAAGTGTTTGAGAGATTGTATGTATTTCTTTAGTACTGTTTGCCTTTTAATTCTATTTTAGTATTTCTTTTTTATTGAAGTACGTGAAAGCAAGGGGCAGGTCTCCAACATATGTCATTTTATGAGCTTCCTCCATACCTCTGTTACTTACACCTTATTACCTTGTCAAGATCTGTAATACTTTTTATTTGTTTATTCAACTTGAGGCTTTTGGGAAGGGGCTTGTTGGTATCTCCAAGTACAATAATATTTCTCATCTTCTTACATTTTTACCACAATATTCAGGTACTACTCAAATATTAAAAAGGGGGGAGGACTTCCAAACCTAACAGAATCAAGGCAGTAAACACATTCCTTCAGCTTCCAGTTTTCCCAGCAACAGACACAATTACTCCTAGGATACTGAGGTCTTAGGTCTTCTCTTTGAGCCCAGAGTTCCTCTGCAGGGGCCACTCATCCATTTGTATGATAAGGAATTCTTACTTCTGTGACTATTTCTAGAAGCTGAGGACATTTGGTCATGTGTAGGACTACTTGCAGTTCCCAACTGTATCCTAGAAAAGCAGACAGAGCTAAAGCCATCTGTCAGAAGAATAGAATTTTCGGAACAGTGTTGTCCAGAGGCATACTCTACTCGGCCACTTTTTGGGATCCTTGTGGGTCTGATTTGAATCCTTCTTCCCTCCTTATTAACTACATGACCATTGGCAGAGTACTAAACCTCTATGAAACCCAGGTTTTAATTTTTCTGAAAAATAAATAATCTTAGTAATCCTGTCCTAGAATTCTTATGGGGATAATTAGCAAATGCTTAATAATGATAGCGAACGTTCACGGGGTTCTCAACACATTATGAGTTGAGGTATTGTGAATATACTGTATGTTTGGCTTTTTATTTAGTGCTAACCATTCTATTCAGTAGTTATTTTGTCTCCACTTATAGGTTGGAAACAGGCTCAAAATGCTCACATAAGTTACCATAAATTAGTTGGTTGATACATAAATTCTCATTTTGGACCAGATTCAACTCCTCATCTCCTTCATTTCTGTATTTCCAGCCTGGGCCTCACATATTACTCAGTGATCAGTAATCATTTGCTGTTATTATTAGAAAAAACTTTGAAATACATTTTCCAGAAACTCTCAGTTGACAGGCATGGAGACAAGCCTCTTTCAAGGATAGGTAATTTTTCCTTTTATTTACTGTAAATATACTAAAACATACTGCTTTTGTTCCTGTGAGTCCCCCAAGAGTCAGCTGTTGGAGGTGCATATGTCACTTTTTTAATCTGTCTCCACTGTCACCCATCTCATGGTTCAGGCATGAGAATGTCATCTTTGCTTGTTCCTTTTTATGCACACTGCTCTGTGCACTCTCCCCCTGGGCTTTAGATTTCTCAGCAAGTGCAAGAGGGCCTCAGTTTGTGTTCACTGTTGCTTTTCCTTTTATCCAAATATCCAGTGTTTAGTCAATGACTATAAATTTGGAACTGTTTGTTCTGTCATGGCTGCTCTCTGTTTACTTTGCCTTTATGGAGACACACTGCAGGAAGAATTCTTGCCAAGTGGCTCACCCTCATATTTAGTGGCTGGGTAATTTTTTTTTTTTTATTGCATCTCTATTGATTTTGGACTTGACGTTTGCTTATCGAATCTAGTTATTCTTTGTTTCTTCTATTTCTGCTGTCTACTCTGCCATTTTCCTGGGTGGCCTGGGCCTGGACCAGTATAGAAATGAATGTTAAAATAGTTATGCCAGAATGAAACCTTGAAATCAATCATAAGTGACAGTAATAATTGAGAGTGTGGTGAGCACTAACAGAACTTCTTAAGGCTTTCAAGGAATACTTCAATACCGAATTTGATTAAGGAAAAAAGCTCTAAGTGTTTTCCTTTCTCATCTTGATCATTCCTTTACCTTATAGCTAATCTCATCCCGTGACAAAGTTGAAATATGAAATTGTGCTTGAGATGGTACACTAATATTTCTTCTGAATATTGCTTTTTCATTGTTTTGGTTAGAAAT
Source organism: Mellivora capensis (assembly GCA_004024625.1). Lineage (NCBI taxonomy): Eukaryota > Metazoa > Chordata > Mammalia > Carnivora > Mustelidae > Mellivora > Mellivora capensis. Next base: position 15,056 of record PISX010025171.1, read on the forward strand.
ACTTAGTGAATGATGTTGACGGACTCTGGGAATGACTTTTATAATGAAAGGGGGATGTTGAAGTGGAGAAGATTCAATAAAAGTTTCTTAAATAGATTCTCCTCTTGAATAGAAAGAACATGGTGGTGCCAGATGACCTTGTAAGAAATGGTACTCCAAGTTAGACTTCTGGGTCTCTTACTCTTTCCACTTCTCTGTGACTTCTTGTCTTTCTAGGACTTCCCGCTGTGCTCCTTTATCAGTTCCTACCCTTGAGAGCTTGTATGAAGAGGGAGCCTTCATTTTCCATTTCATTTCAGGGGACTTAACAGTTGGATTAAAATTGGTTAGCCTCGAGTCTGTCAAGTCCAAAATTCCAACTATTTTTCTTTTTGGACCAGAGACCACCTGTATAATCAGATACCTGATGATTGCCCCTGAAGCCCCAGAAGTCCCTGATGGGTATATAGATGTGGCTGCCAATAGGATCTTCCTCACAGAACTCTAGAACAAGGGCATACACAGATCCCATAGAGTTCCAGAGAGAACTGGAACATTTTAAATTTATGAGTGCATTTTAAAAAGGATTTAAAAAATGAATGCTTTGACACAAAATGCAATATAATATAATTAAACAAGTCACAAAAGAGTAAAAGTATTTATAAATACATAAATTTGGTGTGTATTGTATAATTGAACACGAGTACAAATTTGGGACTTTTTGTAAATGTGAGGCACAGATTAAATTGCTATTATGTTGTTCCATTGGCCCAACACTGTGAAGAATTTCTAGGGGGAAACTAAATAAATAGAGTGAACATGTTCTAAATGGAAAGAATAATTAACCTAGAAACAAAAGCATATTATTTTTCATGCAAATATGATATTAATTTGCTGTGTTGCCATGGATAAATCATGTAACTTCCCTGGACTTCATTCCCTTCCTTTTTTCAGTTTTCTGGATGGTATTGCTTACCTAATTACATACAATTGGATAAGGTTAAAGTTTAGTTAGTTTATAAATATAAAATATTTTTGAAATGTAGGAGACTTTTGAGTGTATAATGGCAGAGTAAAGATAATACAGTCCTTTCTCCTCTTGAAAATTTAACTTAAAATAGTCAGAAAGAGACTCAACCTTTAGGGAAGCTAATCCTCAGTCAAAATAGATGAAGAAGGCTCCAGACCTTAGTATGCAGTTTCAAGAGAAGATGCAGTAGGTATGTCCTTCTGAACAAACAAGGTCTTATCTGGAACAGTAAGAACAAGTTGGAGTGTCCCTAGAAACCAGTGTCTGTGCCCATGTGATGGAGCATCTGGAGAACCTAAGATGGAACAGGGCCTACTGAGACCTCCCACCTTATAGGAAGGAGTCAGATGGTGAAAACTGCTTGAGGAAAAGCACCATTGGGAGCAGTCCTGAGTTGCTTATTTCTCTTTGCTGGGGAGAAGTAAAGACTAGACTAAATGAAACTGAAAAACCCATGGTAATGTGTTTCGTGGCCGACCAGGAACAATTGCTTTTATACTGGATCCCACGTTGGCCCCTTGTAATGCGAATTCCCAGTATTGACCATATTCAAAGAGAGATTTCCTGCACAGAGTCTAGGAAGACTTACCGTATTTAAAGGGGGTGGGGGACAACATGAACCATGATAGGATTAATACAAAGGTATCCAACTCAGAGAATAATTAGTACAAGGAAATAGAAAACAGGTGAAAAACGTTCACCAGGAAAATTTTGCTACAGAGAAAATGAAATGAGTGACCAAATATATTATCATAATTGAACAGCATATCTTAATAAAGCAATAACCTCTTTAAAATCAATTCTCAAAGCAGAGATCCAGAAAACAGCAACTCAGGAAAAACATATTAAAAGAAAAGAGAAAAGAGTTGACATATAAGAAGGTAAAGCAAGGAAAATAGCAGAAAAGAATATTTAAACTAACATAGAAATGAAAGTTATATTGGAAATAATACAAAGGAGATTAGAAACTGCTGAACTGTCATAAAGGGCATGAAAATTGAAGAAAAGTGAAACAAAAGAAATCTAAATGAACAATGAGTTAAAATGTTTAAAAGATTAGAAGAAAGTAATTTATTTGGAAGACAGAACAGAAAAAAAATAATATATGTAAATGTTGACTCTGAGAAGGAGAAATACCCATATGGAGAAAAAACATTTAAAGTTATTTTTCCACATAGGAAGAAATTTTGAGAGTAAACATTTTTACTGGAATCTATGGTTTGAAATCCACCACTCTGGAAAAACTGACATAACATGATTGGCATTGATACCGTAATTGGCTTGACTTCTAAAATACAAGGGTATCCTTTGGGAAGTTTGAAGGAAGATCCAGTCCCATATATGGACTGACCTCAGGATTCTCCTCAGCAATATTTAGCATTAGGAATTCAGTGCCTCTTGTATCTTTAGGGAGAGACAGCGTGACCCATCTTCCTAAACTTAGACAACATATTGTTCAAAGTAAAGGGAGCCGAAAAATTTTCTAATATGTAATAATTCTAGGGATCTAGTTTCCAGATTCCTTATTCTACTGATAAAAATGAAGGAATTAATGGTAATAAACATTAAATATTTTTAACTATAGTAAGAAGGAAAAATGCCATTCAGAAATATGGTTACATAACAGAAGGAAAATGTTAGAAATTATTTAAGCATAGAAATGATTCATCTGACAAAATTTGGGATGGTAGGGTATGCATGCTGAGTTCATCATCTTTTATAGTTGAGGTTGAACAAAATGGCACTTAAAGGTGGTTTATAAAATGATATATACATAAGCATTTAAAAGTAGAAGATTAAATTAGAAGTAACACAACCAATTAAAATTGGGTAATGGAGGAGAAGGCATTTGGAAGAAAGTAGAGGTATAAATTTTGTCAGTGGTACAGTGAAAGAAAGACAAGTAGATAATAAAAGAAGAAGAAATATAGGGGGTACCTGAGGGGCGCAGTTGGTTAGGTGTCTGACACTCAGGTCATGATCTCAGGGTCCTGGGATCAAGCCCCGCATTGAGCTCTGTGCTCAACATGGAGTCTGCTTGAGATTTTCTCTCTCCCTTTCCCTCTGCCCCTCCTCATCCACTCATGCTCTCTCTCTCAAATAAATAAATCTTAAGAAAGAAAAGAAATAAAGGATTTAAAATATGAGATTACACTGTACTAATAAAGGTAAGAGCTATTACTGAACTTTCAAAAACCTAATAGTTAACATCAAGACGTACTCATAGAATATGGCTAAGAAAAAGGACAGAGTGGAAGACTGAAAAAAAAAGTAGTACCATCCTGAAGCATGACAAAGTATGATATAAGTAAGTCTGAACATTTTATCATGTTAAGGGCACTATTTATTATGGCATTTTAATGATAGAGTTTCTTATTTCCACATGAAATACATAAGAATAAATACCTGTACACAAATGACATAGTCTCACATTCTGTAATAAAAAAATCTATAGAAATGTCACAGTGAAAGACAGCATGATACATTGTTACAGGAAGCTTAATTCATTGTATATAAACCACTAATAAAAATTAGTAAGGGCACCGAAGACCTATAGAATATAACTGATTCAGTGTCTTTGTATCTTTGTATCTCTCTCTCTCTCTCTCTTTTTTTTTTTTTTGTATCTCTTTATCTACTCTGTGTATTTTGCCTTTTCCCCTGGGTGGCAATCACCAGTTTGTTCTTCATATTTATGATTTAGTTTCTCTGTTTTTGTTTATATGTTTTGTTTTGTTTCATTTTTGGTTGGTTGGTTGTTTCTTTGTTTTGGTTTTTTGATTCCACATGTAAGTGAAATCACGTGGTATTTGTCTCTCTCTGTCTTATTTCACGTGGGATAGTAACCTCTGGGAATCCTTGTGCACTGTTGGTAGGAATGTAAGTTGCCATGGAAAACCTGGTGACTACTCTTGATTTCTCCATATCCCTTCCCTTCCGGTGCCATCACCGCTTACTCACCTACACTTATAAAGCTTTTAACTCATCCACAAAATGAGTGGAGAGTTGTCTCTTCCTCCAATATAAATCTCAAATTAGACAATTGCTCCAGTTCCACTGTTACTACCTGTACCGAGGAAACCACTATCATTTCACTTCTTGTTTGTAGCAAAGATTCCTCCTGTTACATTCTCTACTCCACTCTCACACTCTTCTCCTCCACAAACATTCTTCAAAGGCAACTTGATTAATCTTCCTAGCTCAAAACGATTTTTACTAGTTTCTAGCTGCTTTCAGGAGAAAACACCTAAACCTTACAGAGGTCTTGCCAAAGGCTCTTTCAACATGATGTGATCTTTCCTCTGTTTTTTTGTTTGTTTTTTTAAGATTTTATTTATTTATTTGACAGAGAGAGAGAGAGATCACAAGTAAGCAGAGAGGCGGGGGGGGGGGGGATGCAGGCTCCCCACCGGGCAGAGAGCCGGATGCGGGGCTTGATCCCAGGACCCTGAGATCATGACGTGAGCCAAAGGCAGAGGCTTAACGAACTGAGCCACCCAGGTGCCCCCTCTGGTTTTTTTTTTTTTTTGTCTAATTTTTCACTCTATTTCCTCTTTCCTACTGCCCCAGTATGCTTGAACCCGATGATTTATTTATTTATTTATTTTAAGATTTATTATTTTATTTTAGAGAGAGAGTGGGAGGAACAAAGAAAGAGAGAGAGAATCTCAAGCAGATGCTTTGGAGTGTAGAGCCAGATGTGGGGCTCAATCCTCGGACCCTGAGATCATGACCTGAGGTGATATCAAACTTCAGATGCTCCACTGACTGTGCCACCCAGGCACTCCCCTAATTTTTTTAATAGTTTCTGGAACAGTATTTCTTGTCTGGATTTAAAGAAATTTAATTAAACAAATATCTCCATGAAAAACTTTGTCTATTTTGTCTAAATCCCTTCCCATGGGATTTTCCATCTTGGCAGTTTGTTCATTTTCTTCAAAGCAGCTAACTACAGGCTGCAGTTATGTTTCCTTGTGATCTTCTTTTGTGTTCCCTCATCTGGACTATAAATTCCAGTGGGTAGGGACGATGTGAGAGGCTTCCTCACTACCTCTTCTTCAGCTCTAGTACAGTGTAGTAGTGTAGGACACACTCAGGAGTAGGGACATACTAGGCACCCAATACATAATTGTTGAATGGATGACTGAACTTTGCTTTGGTGTAAAACTTTTATTAAAAATTGATGTTGTGGCTCAGTGGGTTAAAGCCTCTGCCTTCAGCTCAGGTCATGATCCCAGGGTCCAGGGATCGAGCCCCACATCAGGGTCTCTGCTCACCAGGGAGCCTGCTTCCTCATCTCTCTGCCTGCTTCTCTGCCTAATTGTGATCTCCATCTGTCAAATAAATGAATAAAATCTTTAAAAAAATAAATTACTTAATTAACAAAAAAAAACTGGGGCACCTGGGTGGCTCAGTGGGTTAAAGCCTCTGCCTTCCGCTCAGGTTGTGATATCAGGGTCCTGGGATCCAGCGCTGTGTCAGGCTCTCTGCTCAGCAGGGAGACTGCTTCCTCCTCTCTCTCTGCCTGCTTCTCTGCCTACTTGTGATCTCTATCTGACAAATAAATAAATAAAATCTTTAAAAAAATTAATCATTATTGGGGCACCTGGGTGGCTCAGTGGGTTAAAGCCTCTGCCTTCGGCTCAGGTCATGATCCCAGGGTCTTGGGATCAAGGCCCACATCGGGCTCTCTGGTCTTCAGGGAGACTGTTTCCTCCTCTCTCTCTGCCTGCCTCTCTGCCTACTTGGGATCTCTGTAAAATAAATAAATAAAATATTTAAAAAAATTAATCATTATTAATAGAACAAGAAAAAATGGAAAAGAGAGTAGAAAACAAGAATACCTCAGCCAGAGCATGTAGCACTTCCTAAAAGTTCACTTCAGTAAGTGACCTCAACTCACCAAGTTCTTTACACTGAGACAGGTCAAGAGAGAGTTGAGAAGGCCAGTGCTGACAAGGTAGCCAAACACTGCACTGCTGGTGCTAGTTACCATGCCATGCACTAGGTCTCTGTACACAGTTTTCTTCTTTGACCTTGTCTGCCATTTGCTCCATGATTGGAATTTATTTATATTTTCTATCCTGGCAAAACCCCTTAAGAGAAAGGATTCCAGGGGTGCCTGGGTGGCTCAGTGGGTTAAAGCCTCTGCCTTCAGCTCAGGTCATGATCCCAGGGTCCTGGGATCGAGCCCCGCATCAGGCTCTCTGTTCAGCAGGGAGCCTGCTTCCCCCCCTCTCTCTGCCTGCCTCTATGCCTACTTGTGATCTCTCTCTGTCAAATAAATAAATAAAATCTTAAGAGAGAGAGAGAGAGAGAAAGGATTCCACATCACTCTCACCTTACATTGTTTTCTTCCAAAAATAATTGATTGATTGAATTATTTATTTATTTATTCATTCATTCAATCATTCATTCATTTATTTATTTTTGGGTTTGACATATCCCAGTTAGGCTCAATTTCTTCTTTATGTTCTCAGCAACTTGAGTGACAGTAATTCGTTTGTATTTGGGGAGCAGTATGAGACTAGGGCAAAGGTTAGTAAACTGTGGTCTGTGGGCCAACTGTAGCACATCACTCGTTTTTGCAGATAACATTCTTGTGGAGCACAGCCACATCCATTCACATGTGTGTTGCCCATGCTGCTTCCTGGCCATAATAGCAACATAGGGCAAATGTTACCCAGACTGTATGGTCCACAAAGCTGACAAGATTTGCTCTCTATTCCTTCTGGGAAAAGATTGCTAATCTCTGCACTAGAATATAATCTCCTTCATTCTGGGTTTAGATCTAGTTTTAGCAGAATTTTACTGCTTTTTCATATCTCCATTTATATATCAATAATTAATTAGAGGGGAAATCAGATGTTGTTTATGCCTTCCAATATTACCTGGTTCAGACCCTATTATGTTGCAGGCGTTTACTTAATCGATAACTGAAGCTTTCTGTGACCTTTCTATCCCCAGTAATCTCCTGCTGCTCTCAACTCCCCTGGTGTTTGCCTCACATAGCACTTTATCTCCTATAGCCCTGCAGCTCACCTGGCGCTTTATCTCCCGTAGCATGCAGCATTTTGACCTTGTATGTGAATCATGTGTGTACATGGCTAATCTGGCCTACTGGTGTGGCATTGTGTAACGAAATTTGTATTTTGAGCATGACGGATTGCTAGGCTCCAAGCTGCATAATAGTAGGGCTTGTGCCTCTTTTGCTGACCCAGAAAGTTGCCCAGTGCCTACCACATGGTAGATATTTTACAATGCATGAGTGAGACTAAATGCACCTCTATATTAATAAGGACTTGCTTGCCTGCTTTCTGTTGATGATGATGGAACTGGATCAAAAACAAGCATTATTCAACACAGCCTACCCACTCCCAGCCACATACACAGACAGATGCAGGTTGCCACTATTTCTAATCAAGAACCTGAAGATAGATTGTATACACTGCACTTTTATGGTCATAGGTTGGAATTCCAACTCTGTCATTTATGGAATGACTTTCAATAAGTTACAAAATAGGATGTTTGATTTCGCCGTCTTTCAAATGCAGCTAATAATAGCCACTTCCCAGAGCTGTGATAAAAAGTCAATTAGGTTTCATGTGGAGGGGCAGGCATAGCGTCTAGGTCACCAGAATGGTCACTGGAGGTCACTTGTGTTCCCAGAGGCCTGTGACATTCACACCAAACCACTGAGGCATGCCCTGCATCCCAGCCACGTACCCCCAGTGACTCTTGGTCTCCGTGGGTGTGGGAGCCGGGGCTCTTATCTGCAGGTAGATCTCCTGCTCCCTGGGATCCCCGATTCCCTCACTCAGACTTTGGCACCGCAGCACATTGGATTCCAAGCTGCCACACTGCTGAAGCCAAAACTCTGAGTCACGATTGCTATTTCCTCCCTCTCGTCCATCAGCAAACCTTCCTAAATATATCCTTAATCTGTTCGAGTCTCACTAGCTTCTCAGTCATCTGTATAGCTTAAATCACTACTTTCTTTTCCCTGGTCTGCTAGAAAAAAAACTTTTTTATAGGTCTCCTTCTACCTTCTTTTCCAAATGAAAGCCAGATGATCTCTTTTTTTTTTTTTTTTCTTCAAGATTTTATTTATTTATTTATTTATTTGACAGAGATCACAAGCAGGCAGAGAGGCAGGCAGAGAGGGGGAGAGGGGGAAGCAGGCTCACCACCGAGCAGAGAGCCTGATGTGGGGCTCGATCCCAGGACCCTGGGATCATGACCTGAGCCGAAGGCAGGGGCTTTAACCCACTGAGCCACCCAGGTGCCCCAAGCCAGATCTCTTAAACGCAGACATCAGATAGTATCTTTCCAAAAACTCCTTATCGTATCCCCTGATGGTTGTCATGACAGCAGATCTTCATGCCATGGTCTGCAAAGGCTTCACGATGATGCCTCTAACTCATTCTCCTGTACTGGAGTTTTCCTCACAGTGTACCCGGCTCAAGGTCCCTTGGACTGATATCAATGACTAAAGACCACACTTTTCTGCTTCAGTATCTGCATATTCTATTGCTCCTGTCCACAGGCCTTCCTGCCTCTCATTCATGGGTCAATCTTTATATCTATCAGGTGTCAGTTAAAATTTTACTTTCAGAGACCCCTTATGAATACCTTATGCTTCCTGTTTTTTTTTTTCTTCTTAGAATTCTGTTGTTCTTGTTTATTCTGACCATGATTTGTAATTCTACATATAGTGAGAATTTATCTGTTTGTTTGACAGTCCTATGCCTTTAGATACTCCTCAAGGCCCACACCATGTCTGCTTCAGTCATTAATATACACCCAGCCCCAGTGTTTGTTTTTCTTTTTTTTTTTTGCTAAGTAGCAATGCTTAATAAGTTATTCTTGAATTAATGAGTGAATAAACAATGACCTTAGGCAGATTTACCTCTCCCAGTATGTTTTCCTCTGCATATAAAGGGCTGGCTGAAATTCTGACTTGTATATTGAAACATATCTTTTCTAAGAATATTGTGGGTATACCAATGATTTGAAAAATGAATGGAAGTTCTTATATGACTCTAAGAAGATAATTCCCTTTTAAGATGATATTTTTCTCAAATCCTGGAACAAGACAAAATAAATACATTTTGTTGCTTTGTTCCTCGGCATTTTAATTTTCCAGGAACTTGGAGAATTCTTTTTGAGGTTCAGGGCACAGCAAAGTGTAACACAATATAGTGTTGGCTCCAGGTTTCAGTTGGTCAGGAACATTTTAAGATATCCTTCAGTGATCTCACACTGTATTCTAACTTGCAGTGTGAAGATACCCGATTTCAAAAATAATATTAAGTAATATTAAGGTTAATATCTTAACTACACATTTCAGAATGATTTTAAGACATAAATGTTTTGATGTTGATTGGACTTAGGAAAGGCTTTGATAAAGCCTGCATTTTTCTGCAGTTCATGGATTTTCTCTTTGTAGGGCTATTTTGCCATTGTAAAGTCAAGTGAAGGAAACTTGAACTCAGATTACAGTCTAAGTGCAGTATAATATTGGTTGGGTCATTTGCATCATTTCGTTAGCATTTATTTGGTGGCAGAGTGTTTGCCTAGGTACAGAATTAATAGCCCTTAGCAACGACTGCTGCTGGTGTGTATTTTTGTAAATGTTATGCACTCTCTGAAAGGAAAAAAAACACAAAAGAAAATGACTTTTTTTTTTTTTTTTTTTGCCAAGGCCAGTGTTGCTGCCTAAAAAAAAAAAAAAAAAAGATGCTGTAAAATGGTGAAAGCTTCTTTCTAAACAGCCCCAAGAGTTGAAGTCTTCACTTCATTTTGTTCCATTTTGTTCTGTTTTGGTTTTTTTTTCTGTTTTGTTTGCAAAATGGTAAGAGGGTGGAGTGGAGGGGGGTGTTTTCTGTTTGCAAGTTTGTGAGGGAAAATGTTTTGGTTTGTTTCTACTGACCTGAATGTGTTGGATCTTCACGTGTTGTTTTGTTTTTGCTTTATTGATGCACAGATGCCTTTGAACAGTAGAGCGAAATGCTAGACATGGGGAATCTGCTCTGTCCTTTATACATTTCTGTAGTTAACAGAACACTGTAATGTGCCTTGGAGCTTAGTAACTTGTAATAAATTTAATTGATATAAAAAAAAAACAAAAAAAAACTAACCCTAACAACTAACAACCCAAAGGCATAGGGACATGTGAATGCGTTATTAAAAAAGCTTCAAAAGAGGAAGAAATTTTTATTGAGTATGTAGCATATAAATTAATAGACCTTGAAGTGACGGCTGTGATCCCAATTTTGCCAGTGAGGAAAGAGTCTTAGAGAAAAGTACCTTCTTTCAAGTCACAGTGGTAGTAAGTGGCAGTTTGCACTTGGGCTCAGGACCCTTGCACTTCATAGCTGTATTCTGTTCATGCTGACTGCCCTCTGACCTTTCGCATCATCCAGTCTTTTTACTTCTATCTCCACCCCCACTATTCTATTTTCTTGGCCCTATTTCCCATTCCCATCCCCTTTCCCCATGGAGGCAACCATTCTCACTTACATGATTTGTGTGTATTCTTGTAGAATGTGTATTGTTCTGTATGCATGGAAGCTATTTCTTAAAAAGCTATTTCTTACCTTTTCTTATTAAGCACTTTATTTTTTAAAGATTCTTCCATATTGTTAGTATGCATCCAATTCATGACTTCTCATTGTTACATGATTCTTTCTTGGTGTATGTCCACTTTTACTTATCTTTCCTCCCATAATGGAATGCTAGTTTTCTTTCCAACTCCCTGCTATCATAAATGACAGTGTAGCTAACAATATATGTTTTCATATAGTTATGAAACTATTTCTTTGAGATTCATATCTAGGAATCAATTTGCTCTGTTGTCACTGAATTTGGCTCATCAGGTCTAGGTGGCACTATCCTACCTAATGGTTTCCTGTGGCTTACACCAAATTTTGCCACCTTATTGGTGTATAATAATACTTTATTATTCTTTTAATTTATCTGATTATCAATACGTTTATATATTTCTTTGATTCTTAGCATTAGAGTTTCCTCTTCTGTAAATTCCTTATTTGTATTGTTGCCTTTTTTCCTATTTTGGCAATTCTCTTTTTATTGTTGATTTGTAAGAGTTTTGTGTTTGTTCAGTACAGCAAACGTCTTTTCTCATTTTGTCGTCTGATCATTGTTTTAGCTTACTATTTTTGGTGTTTCTGTTTTTAAAAGTCCTTTGCTTCTTCCCAGTCATAAAGGTAACTTCCTATAGTCTTTCCTAGTAACCGTAGTTCTATATTTTATATTTAGATTTTTTTAAAAGACTTATTGATTTATTCTAGAGAGAGAGAGAGAGAGAGCACAAGCAGGATGGCAGGGAGAGGGAGAGAGCAACTTAAGCAGACTCTGTGGTGAGCAGGGAGCCCAACGCAGGGCTTGATCTCAGGACCCTGAGATCACGACCTGAGCTGAAACCTAACCAAAACCAAGAGTCAGGTGCTCAACTGACTGCACCACCCAGGTGCCCCAATATCTTATATT
>PISX010025172.1:0-26615 GCA_004024625.1 Mellivora capensis
GGGGTAATGGACATTGGGGAGGGTATGTGTTATGGTTAGTGCTGTGAAGTGTGTAAACCTGGCGATTCACAGACATGTATCCTGGGGATAAAAATACATTATATGTTTATAAAAAATTTAAAAATTAATTTTAAAAAAAGAAGAGAAAGAAAGAGAAGAAAAAGGAAAAAAAATCTGACAAAAATCTTAGGTGAAAATGGAGGGTATATCACACACATGCACTTTAAAACCAACCAGAAAATAGATCTAAAAAAGGTATAAGCACATTTTAAATGAACTATTTAATACTGTGCCATTTTTAAAAAGATTTTATTTATTTATTTGAGAGAGAGAGAGACAGAGAGTGAGAGCACAAGCCACAGGAGGGGTAGAGTCGAGAGGGAGAAGCAAACTCCCCTCTTAGCAGGGGGCCCGATGTGGGGCTCAGCTCAACCAGGACCCTGAGATCATGACCTGAGCTGAAGGCAGACACTTAACTAAGCTACCCAGGCAACCCAAAATATATGTTTTATTAGCATTGAAAAATGTCTCTTACTATTTAGTAAGTGCTATTACAGTTTTCTGCATACAACTGTCAAGTGTTCAGTAATATCTGATTATTCTGGCTTTATTATCCAAGTCACTTCTGAATGGATCAGAAACACTTTGAAACCTAGCTAAACAATTGATCTCATGGTGCAAATACAGTTAAATGAAACAGCTAATAAATTTACTTGGCTCGGGGCGCCTGGGTGGCTCAGTGGGTTAAAGCCTCTACTTTCGCCTCGGGTCATGATCCCAGGGTCCTGGGATCCAGCCCCGCATCAGGCTCTCTGCTCAGCAGGGAGCTTGCTTCCCTTCCTCTCTCTCTGCCTGCCTCTCTGCCTACCTGTGATCTCTATCTGTCTAATAAATAAATAAAATCTTAAAAAAAAAAAGAAAATATTAAAAAAAATTTACTTGGCTCACATTCATGCACTCTCAAAGTTTCTTGAATACCAAAAGGTTATTATACAGCTGCCTTGAACCAAATATAATTTTTAGAAATCACTGTTATGGGGGCACCTGGGTGACTTGGTCGGTTAAGCATCTGCCTTTGGCTCAAGTCATGATCCCAGGGTGCTGGGATCCAGCCCTTGCATTGGGCTCCCTGCTCAATGGGGAGCCTGCTTCTCCCTCTCCCTCTGCTGCCCCTCCCCCTGCTCCAGCTCGCTCTCGCTCTCTCTCTCCCTCTCTCTCTAAAAACAAACAAACAAACAAAAAAAAAAAAACAGGAAGAAAAAAAATCATTGTTATAAAGAAATCATTGGGGCATAAAATAAATAGTATTTAATTTAGTGAGATATATATAATAACTCAAATCAGGTTATGATATTCCTTTGTTCATTGGTTCATTCAAACCATGTTGAGAGAGAGCTTCAAAATAAGCCAGATTAGCAATTTCAATAACCCATGCCAGAATGTACAATTTTTCCATTTTCCTCGTGGAACCTAGCAGTCTAAATAATAAGTATGTGTTTAATTTAACTAAATATTTTAATGATATTTCTTAGATGTCTGGGATATAGTTGCTCTTGTAAATATAAGTCACAACCACCCCAGACACTACCAGAATCTTATTTATAGTATTAATTTTCACCATCTATGAAGAAAGGGTTTGCAGAGCAAACTTCAGACTTGGAATTTAAACTATGTGGAGTTTGAACTAGGAGACTTTATAGCATTTAGAACCAGAGCCAGAGTTGCTTCCCTGGAGGGTATCTCTCTTTAGAAATAATACTGTCTACTTCCTTTGCTTAGCAGAGTCTACATTTAAGGAAGCGTGTACAGTATTCTAAAAAAAGTTTTTTTCAAATTTTGGGGGCTCTTCCAAAGCAAAGCAGAGGACTTAAAGAAACTTTACCCCCCACCTTGAGGGGCAGTACCTCCTTCCTCTACAGGGACATGGGCATGGGTACTGCTCCCAGGTCAACGAATAGGAAGAATCAGAGCGATGATACCTCCACTATGTCCTTCTTGACCTGTAAGTTTCCAGGAGCAAATGGCTCTTGTCTAGACACTGCAAATGAATTTTGTCAGGTCAAGGTACAAATTGGTATTCTTCTCTCTCCAAGAAGCCAGTTTTACATTTATTAAGCAAATTCATTTCACCATTCCTGGCATGTCTGCCCTTTGAATTCTTTTGAACTGGTTATACATCTCACTGGTTTTACATTAATTAGCAAATCAAATAAAATCATAGCCATTTTTCATTGTATATTTGTATGAGAGCCATGATTTTTAGCTTTTTACTAAAATTATCTCTTAAATAGATTCAAGACATCTATGCCATCCCCTTGACAAAGAGGAATTTTGAATTTCCCTTCCAAAAAAAAGGAAATATTAATCCTAAAATCACCCCTCAGAAAATATCACCAGTGGCATATCACACATCCCACCATCACCATTTTTATTGTTTTATTTTTGTTTTTAACAACTTAATTAAAAAGTAAATTAACCCATAAGATTTAAATAATAAATAAGTATATAAAGCAAAAAGTGACAACTTCTTCCTGAACCTTTAGGTATCACTTCCCGGAAGTAACCCAGAAGTTAACAGTTTACCACTCCCGTTTTTATCTAGATAAAATAAAGATTAAAATTAAAACTATGTACCTAGATCTAGACTATATAGAGAAGGATCATAGGAAGGTAATAGGGAGGAAAAAGGGATAAACTTTACCTTGGGGTTGGGGAGGAAGTCTTGTCACTGGATTTAAAGTCAGGATATAGGTTGGGGCATCTGGGTAGCTTAGCTGGTTGAGCCTCTGGCCCTTGGTTTCAGCTCAGGTCCTGGTCTCCGGGTCATGATCTCAGGATTGTGGGGTCAAGCCCTGGGTCTTGGGCTCTATACTCAGTGCAGAGACTGTCTGAGATTCTTTCCCCCTCCCTGTCCCTTGCCCTCTGCTCCTCCTCCTGCTCCCTCCTGTGCTCTCTCTCTCAAATGAATAAATGAATAACATCTAAAAAAAAATTACAAAGTCAGGAAATAGGACACCTGTACTGCTTTTGTGGACTCCTCACATGTACCTGTGAAGAGACGGGTGCCCAAGGAAAAGCTGCCCCCTGGCTCTGGAACTGCTTCAAGCTCACACCCCATTCATTCACCCTCCCTGAGAGGCTCCACTCCTGGAGTTTTGTGGTGGTGGTCCTTGCCCCCTTTTGTTTGTGTGACTTCATTCTTGTTGTTTATACAGCCTCCAAAACCCAGTTAGGGACAGTCTGCCCTAGTGCTGAGCCTTGGCACTCCCTAGAATATGACTCCCTTCTGGGAAAGGGGGTGAATAAATAGACCCCAAGCCAGGAGAGGAAGCAGCCCTGCTGGCAGCTAGGTCCCCACGTTGTTGCCAACTGAATATAAGCCACACTCACAGAATAGAAACCAGGTCTAAACAAGGCCGCTCCTTAACCATATTTGGAAGGAGACCGAGATAAGGCCTCTCTGCCAGTACAAAAATGATGAAACATCCCCCTCTTCTGTCTAGCAGCAGTGACTGCTTCTCCTTGGCTTTACCAAGGAGAACGCCCATTCCACTGTGGTCCTCCTATCTGATCAGGAAATGCTGTGAAGATACACAGTCACAAAATTGCTCCTGCTTCCTGTAACATCCAAACCAGAATTGGCCTCCACTTCCTTAAACTCCTCTTGAATCATCCAACACACACCCATATTTTGTAAGAAGCTTCTCCCAGCTCCTCGTAGTTCTTTTGGAGTGCTCTCAGTTCGGTTACAGCAAGAAAAATAAACCTAATGTCTTTTTACTACAGCAAGTGTGTTCCTGATGATCTTTTGTTGGTGGGCTTTAATAGAGAATGACTGACTTTCTTGAAAACAATATTAAATTTCATTCTGATTTTAGAGGAACCCTTAAAAATGCTTCTGTCTGCCTGCTTTGTAGTCCTTCACTTCTAATAATGATCTTACTAAAATGCACTTCCATATGCATTTTCTCACTGTAACCTAGCATCCAACATGTAAAGCAAATATAATAACTATTTTAGTCCCCAACACGCACTGAGGTTGAGACTTGGGCAAGTGCATTTGGGAAGTTATGAAAAATGCATGTGGATCTCTGAATTCTCCACCCGAGAATACTCGAAGATGGGAAAGTAGCCAAGGAAAGGCCCAAATGTTTAAATTTATCTCCTCAAAAAATACACTGGGGGCTGCAGGAGCTCCTGGAGAGGCGCTCCAATCCCACCGTGCAGGGGTTCAGGAAGAACGGCCACTGACACCTGCGCAATGAACAATCCATCAGAGAGCGAAGCCTACCCAAATAAGCTACTCCTCTTTCCCCTAGAACACCAAGGATATCTCATTAGGGATGGTCAGAACCGGAAGAAGAACAAGACCTGCATTCCAGTCCTGACTCTGCTGTTACTTAATTTATTCATTTCTTCTCCAAGAGGAGGAGTGATTAGCACTTCCCCATCCCTAACTCCTTTAAATACTCCATCAGTCCCCTTCTCTGTCACACACACCTGGAATCACCTTATTTCCAACCCTCTATCCTCACACTCCCACATCCTCCCCCCTCCCCCAACTTCACTAATGGAGTTGAAGCCCCTAAGCGCCACCTCAAATCTTCAGCCCAGCACAAGCTTCCCCAGAAGGTGATCACCAAACAATCTCCAGTGACACTGCCCCCGTGTGTGACACCAGCAACTCTGTAAGATGTCAAGTCAGCAGACGCATGGCTGGTCATTAAGACTTCCTCCAAAGCATCACTAAGCTCACCTCCAAAGAATAAGTCTGGACGTCCCAACTTCAGACACAAGCTGTGTCGAGAACCATCTCAGTCCGCAAGAGAACAGAGGTACTGGCAGGAGGGTGGGTCACCTTCCTAGTAAATGCCCCCTAGGGGGGTCTCAATTGGTCTTTCTTACACTGCTCACCATTTGGGGTGATTTAAATCATCAGAGATGTTTTAATAACAGTTAACATGATAAGGGGAAAGTATCAAGCCTTGATTCCACCTGGTTCCATGTCTCCTATCCAAATGCGACTAACACAACCCAGCAAATTTTGAATACCTCATTCTAAAGTATATAGATTAGAACCCACTCCTCATTAGCTTCAAAGCCCTTGCTTTTTCCTCTGACCCTGCTGCATTAAGACCGATGAGAATTTAAAATAACTGCTTCCAAAAGGGGACCCTGCTAGAGATCACGCCCACATTAACCTAGCAAATGACACATTCAAGCTCGGCTGCCATGACCTGCAGTCAAATAGCATGAAGATATGTAAATGTTGGGAAGATTTTCAATTATTTTAAAATATAATGTGGCAAAGGAAATAGCTTTTCAGGGTATACACATTAAATAAACTCTCTTCAAGCCAATTTCTATTTAGATAATTATTTGCAAACATTAGAAATAACACATTCTATGAGCTGTCACCAGATGGATCAAACATTTGCACAATTTTCAGCTGAATGTCAACCTTAAGTCACTAATATTCATATAAAACTGTAGCATTTCACTGCCCCAAGAAGAAGGGTTGTTGGTTTCTAGAAAGCCTTCTTGATATCAAATACAAACACATTTTTTATAATTTTTTTAAAGATTTTATTTATTTATTTGGCACAGAGAGAGATTACAAATAGGCAGAGAGGCAGAGAGAGAGGGAGAAGCAGGCTCCCTGCTGAGCAGAGAGCCGGATGCAGGACTCAATCCCAGGACTCTGAGATCATGACATGAGCTGAAGGCAGAGGCTTACCCCACTGAGCCACCCAGGCATCACTCAAATACAAACACATTTTTTAAAGAAAAGTCCACAATTCACTTCCAGAATTAGCGGTCCTGATGGGGAAGAGTAAGTTAACTAATGCTATTTAAGTTTTTTCTCAGAGGTACTTTCTCTGGCGATTTTACATAGGGTCTATGTCTCCTTTCCCTAACTAGACTATTAGTTACTGAGGATTAAGGTTGGGCTCTCTACCCACTGTACATTCCTCTTAGAATGCCATAGGAGAGGCTGACATTTAATGAGCATCTACTATGTGCTGAGAACAAATAGACCTCACTTAATTTTTTCAATAACTCCAACTGCAAACAAACATATAATTTTAAGTAAGCCGGGTTCCAGAAATTTAAGAAATTTACCCAAGATCACAAGGGAAATTAATGGAAAAGTTGATGCTTAAGCTATTATTTGAATCTCAATCCACCCACCACACTGTACTGTGCTATCCACCATATTACACCATACGATACTAAACCACACCACACCAGACCACAGCATACAATACCACACCATACTATGCCTCACTCTAGCACAGCATGAAAGCAGATGATATTTACTAAAAAGCTAGTTGTGAAGCTTACTGCTGAATGAAAATTTAAGTCAGAGTTATAAGACACTCATATTTCTTCTTTCTGTTTCCAAGAACATCAACTCTCTATTTAAAAGTTTGAAAGCCATGTTGTAAATTGACAAGAGACTGGAAATTTAATTCCCAGCATTTATTTACCTCACAGAACTATGATCAGATCAGTCCAATAACTGCAATACATATCTCATCACCAAAGAAAGAGGACAACCTAACAATTACCTGGCTAGAGTTAGAGCCATATATCTGATGCGTATGTTCAAAAAACAATGGATGGATGGATGGATGGATGGATGGATGGATGGATGGACAGATGGATGGTGGATGGATGGATGGATGGATAGATGAATAAATGAATGTCTCAAAACTAAAGAATAAAATCTTGCTTTGTTAAGCATTGTGAAATCACTTTGGTTACTCCTAAACTAGAAACAGCAACATGAAGCCTAAGACAGTAAAAAACTGAGGTATAAGATATACTGATTTAATTGTTTATCACAAAAATTTCAGCACTGGGTGTGTTGTCCCTTTGGCTGGGGAGGTAAGGCAGGACACTTAAGCAGATGTTGCCTTGTAGTCGCATCAGACAAGTTCAGCAATGGTTCTTAGACCCCGGGGCACTAAGCCTGCGGTGTTTTATTACTATTGGCTGAATTTCTCAGCTTTAAAGCTGAACTAGGAAAAACTATTTGGAAATCCAAATGGTGAAAGGGAGCAAAAAAATCCAATAAATCCAGCCTGCCAGGAGGCCCTCCGCTGAGAAGACTGGCAAGCCCTGCCTCCCCATCCTGCATGTGTGTTCTCTGTAAATATCACAGTTGCTGCAAAACCTTAATACGGGAAAGGCCAGAAGGGGCTCCCCAGACTCTGCAAATGAAAGGCAGTATGACTCTTTGGAGACCCAGCTTTGGGCTTATCCTTAACACAGCTCCTTGGAGGGTGGTGTTTCACACACCTCGCCAGATCTGCACGGAGAAGATTAATGTAAAAACAGGCAGAAAATGAAGGAAGAGGGCAAAGGGGTCTTGTAAAATCCAACCACCATCTGCCACTTCGAATCTGGCAGCACTAAGGTGGTTTAATTTGCAAGAATTTTCCCTTTTGCACTGCTTAGGCAAAAGTGGTGTAGGTCATCTGGCAGTTATGTGCAGGGGGACCTTACTGAGTGCAGAGAAATGAACACACTGGAAGCAACAGAACAGGAAGACCATAGATGTGTGCTGGGCGACAGGGAACCACAGCCACCCGGTTAGTGTGTGGTCGCGGAGCTGCTCGAGTCCACGGCAAATCATGAATCCATTCCACCCACACAAGTTTAAAAAAAAAAAAAGATTGAAAGGGTTATCTTTGACCAAAATATAAAGAAATAGTAATTTTTCTATTAATATTTTCTATAACTCTAGGTTTACAGAATGGAATGATCATATTCTTCAGTTCATAGAATGCTACCATAGGTGGCACCTGCAAGACTATTTTATTCTATTTCCGTTTGTTTTAATTCTCTTTATTCCCAATCCCAATCTCTCCCCATGTATAGACACCCACTCTAGTATATTTAGAGTCTGATCTTTTGCACCATTTTCACACATATTCATTTACAAAGAATGTGTATCTACTGACATGTAAATCTCATTTATATCGAGCTGCTGCCTGCTGCATAGTACTCTATGAAGGTGCATTGCCACAGTCTACTCACATTTCCCTAAAGATAGACGCGTGTATTATTTCTGAACTTTTGTCTGTCAGAACATGTAATATTGCCATGAACATTCACATAGGTCTTTCTGTGGTCATTTTTTCCCCCTTTTTGCAAAACTCTAGGCTAGTGGTTCTCTGTTGAGATTTCTCCAGGCATGGACTTTCTAGGCATAGTGCAAGCATTCTTAATTTCACTCTGGACTGCCAAGGCAGCTTCCTGGATACCTGTTCATACTTCCCCAGCAACATAAGAGCAACCTCACATCCCCACATCTTTGGCCAGTATTTCATGTTACCTGACTTCATACTTTTTGCCAACTGGATTATTGTAAAATGGAGTCATTTTATTATAAATTGCATTTTTCTAATTATATTCAAAATTGGAATAAGAATCCTTAATTTTGATTAAAATAATTTTTTAATGTATAGTGGTGATACCTGGACTCTTCTTTAAGAAATCTATCTTCATTTTTTTTAAAGATTTTATCCATTCATTTGAGAGAGAGAGAATGGGAGTGAGTGAGCATGAGAGGGGGAAAGTCAAAGGGAGAAGCAGACCCCCTGTTGAGCAGGGAGCCAGAGGCAGGACACAAACAGCATGACCAAGAGAGTCTCCTACATATTCTTCCACAAACTTCAAAGTTTTATTTTTCATATTTTTCATATTAGTCCACTTAGATCACCTTGCTTCCCCAGGGGACAACAGCAATGCAGCTCCAGCTAATATTGCCAAACAGGGATGTCAGCAAAAGTTGACAACCCTTTCCTTTTTTTTCAAGAGAAGCCAGGAATCTGGATTCTTTCATTGTGATATCTCCTGATATTTAAAACATTCTGTTGCCCAAATAAAAGATATATATGGCTGAGACTCAACCTGTGAACCGCCAGCTTGCAACCTTTGAATCACAAAATATCTCTTTAATATTTTTCTTTCCCTTTATTTTTTTAAATATTTATTTATTTAAGAGAGAGGAGAAGAGAGAGAGAGCACAAGCAGGGTAGGGGCAGGGGGACAAGCCAACTCCCCATCGAGTGCAGAGCCCGTTGCTGCCGGGCTCAATCTCATGACCCTGAGATCATGACCTGAGCTGAAATCAAGAGTCGGACACTCAACCAATTGAACCACCCAGGTGCCCCAAGAGGAGTTATTTTTCTACCAACTCACAATGCAGATTCCAGAAGTATACGTTTACAACAAGGACTGAGAGCAAGTGCTTCATCTTCAATCACATGCAATGCCCAAGGGTGCCTCACAAAAGTATTTATCTGATGGATAAAAATGTCCCCTTATCCTCTAGCAAAGGAATGTAAAAAATTCAGCCTCAAAGTATGGAGGTGGCCAATAACAACTACACAGTAGTAATCACAGTCCTGTAACAACTTGGGTAAGAGAATTCTACATAGCCAACTCACTTATTCCTGGGGCAAACTTGGTAGAAACTATATAGTTAATTGTATTAAATATATATATTCAAAATATCTCTACCTCTTTCTGTAGGAAAGTTATATCTTCCACATTGATGTCATGTGTGGCCATGTGATTTATGGTACCCTTTTCTGAAACCCATCTTACTGATCTCAGGAGCAACCAGATGACTCACTTTGAACAAAGAAAGGTGAACAGAAGGATTGTGTGCCTCTCTTGACCGAAATCTCTTTTCCTTTGGCTGGCATATCCCAGAGAGTGTCTGCTCCTTCAAACTAAGTTGCAGAGTAAAGATCCTGCTGCAATGGATATGTAGCATGAGTGCAATAGGCCTGTGGTCATATGCTACTGAGATCGTGGGGTTATTTGTTACCACAGCATAACTAAGCCTAAGCTGACAGATAAAATTTCTTACAAGAAACTCACATTACTTGCATCTTGGACACTTTCCTTCCAAACTATTCATCATGCTTTATGTTCTCTAGCTAATTCTCTTCAAATTAGTGGGTGATTTTGTTTTTTAATTATCTGTTAATAAATATAATTACTATTGTGTGGCTTCTGTCCCTTAACACCGAATAATCTAAGCCCGCTGCTTACTGTTCCCGAAAAGTGCTTTGAGAACTTAGAAGTGACTTAAACTTAAAAATTTTTCTTATCTTAAAGAGTTCTCTGATGTACCAACTTTCAGTGTCCAGTCTGGTATGTAAGGTGCTAACTAACAGGTGGGAAACCAGACAAACAAAAAAATCAACAATTCTTTTTAGATTTGTTTAGATTTAGATTCAGAAAAGAGAGGTCACAGGGCAAAATTGTGGATCGGTAGATACAAAGAATCTCAACTTACCAGAGCAGAAGCCTGTATGGAAACCAGTGCAAGGGTAGAAAAACCTAACCTGTAATTGTTGGAGGCTGAGTGTGGACAAATACGAGTTTAAAAACTCCAGGGAGGAGAGTCATAGTTTTGTGAGTTTTACTTCCTGGAGCTAAACCTACTTCTTATAGTGAATATCAGAGAAAAATCTCCTTGTGCTTCCAACAGTAGGAGAAGAAAAGGAACCATTTTTAAATACACCAGAACATTCTGTTCTTAACAAGGCCTGCCCTCAAGAAAAACTACTCCACTGGGGCCTAACCTACTGGGGGAAAGGGAATAGCCAATCCTGGCCACTCTAGACCTCCCGTCCCCCCTAAGCCAGGAGCAGTAGGTCTGAAACTAAGAGGCACTTGTGGTGTTCACAGCCCAGGGCCACACACCCACTAAAATATGAAAACTAATTTTAGGACTGTGGAACACTTCCTTACCCTCACACCTCACCACCCTATCACTAAAGGCTTGTTTACTGGCATTCCTTTCACTCAGTTCATCCTGTCTGGCTTTCAACCAAATTACAAGGCATACCAAAAGGCAAACAACACAGTTTGAAACTATTGAGCATCAGAACCAGACTTGGATATGGCAAGGATGTCTGAATTATCAGACTATGAATTTAAAACAACTGTGACTAATATGCTAAGGGCTGTCATGGAAAAAGAACAAATGGGTAAAGTAAGCACAGAGATGGATATTCTAAAAGAAGAAGCAAAAAGAAATGCTAAAGATTGAACACATAACAGAATAAAGAAGGCCTTTGATGGACTTGTCAGTAGACCAAACATGCCTGAAGAAAGAATTGCTGAGCTTGAGGATATGGCAAGAGTTCTTATTATGTGGGACTTTAAATATAAAAATGTAAATCTTAAAAATCATAGAAACATCTGTACTTGAAATCTTTGAATTTCAAAGTGTTAGCTTTATAGGACAGCTTCCCTTTGGGCATCATTCAAAATTATGAGACAGAAGAATCCGAAAAAAAAAAACAACCCAACTACAAAAAAAAAACCAAAAAACCGTAAGCAATTACAGCTCAGAATGCTCCAACATCTGTTCCTGCCATCAGAGAAGTTAGGTTTCCCCTGGCTATTGTATTGGTCATCTTCAAGGGTAAAGTAGAGGAGCCAGCAGCACAGTGAAAGGGAAGCACTGAAACACCAATCAGTATCTTATGATTCTATCCCCAACATCCATTTAGTCCTGATGCTCTGAGGACAATTCTGCCAATAAAAGAGACAGCTAGAGAAATACAAGGTATACACAAGGGAAGTCCATGCAAATAGCTGCAGTTTCATTCTTTTATTTTTATTTCTGAAAATTCTTATTTACTTCCTATCTCGCTCCCTGGGAAGAAAGGGAATTCTATGGGCATCCAGTGGTTACAATAAATATTTTAACATTCCAGAGCTCTTTTATTAGGATACTGGATCACATTCTGACACTGATATTTCTGACGTTTATAATCTACATTTGTGATGAAAAGGAAACACTGAGAAAATATAGGACTTTGGAATCATAGCCTGTAATATCATTCGACAGTGCGTAGTACCTGGTTTTTTAAAAACTTATAAGCACATTATTTTCTAGCTTCTCATGTAAAAGACCTTATCATTTGAAGACTTCTGAAAAGAAATTTGAGTTTGGGCAATACAGGCCCACAGGCTGCATCACCAAATTATTCTCACAGTATCTACGTGACTCATCAACACATAGATATTAGCAACATGTATATCTAACAAAGAATCGATACCAAGAATCAATAGAGAATTCCTACAAATCAATATAAAAGGATACAGTAGAAAAATGTGCTAAGGACATGAGCAGGTATTTCAAGGAAGAGGAGGCAAGATGGTGAATATAAATATATAAAGATGTTCAGTCTTCTCAAGAAAATAGAAAGTAAGATCACATCAAGACACCATTGTATACCCACCACATTGACTGGCAACAGCAAGTATTGAGAAGGAAGTAGATCAGTGGGAAATCCTATACCCTTATATGCATATGAGTAAATATACCACATATATACCTAAAACTATATGAAACTATAAATCGGTACCAAAACTATAGAAAGTAATTTGACATTATCTTATAAAAATAAGTGTGTATGTATCTTTTAAACCAACAATTCCACCCTTGGTATAAACCCAAGAGAAATTCTTACACATATGTACCAGGAGACATGCACAACTATTTTTATATAAGTAGTGTTAATGGCAGCAAAAAACTAGGGGTACCCAAAGAACCAACGACAAAAGAATGGATAAATTCTGTATTCATATAATGGAATA
This sequence comes from Mellivora capensis, assembly GCA_004024625.1. Taxonomy (NCBI): domain Eukaryota; kingdom Metazoa; phylum Chordata; class Mammalia; order Carnivora; family Mustelidae; genus Mellivora; species Mellivora capensis. Next base: position 12,640 of record PISX010025172.1, read on the forward strand.
CTATACAACAGTTAAAAATGAACCATGATTGAGGCAACATGGATGAATCTTAGAAACATAAAGTTGACCAGGGGAAAAAAAAAACCCATGTTTTAAAAGAATACATGTAGGGTGCCTGGTTGGCTCAGTTGGTTAAGCGTCTGCCTTTAGCTCAGTTCATGCTCCCAGAGTTCTTTGGGGTCCTTGCTCAGTGCAGAGCCTATTTCTCCCTATCCCTCTGCTGATCCCCCTGCTTATGCTCTCTTTATCTCTCTCAAATAATCTTTTAAAAATAAATAAAAGAATATATGTAATACAAAAACAATTTTATAAAGCACAAAAAATATGATTTAGTGATACATATAGATGTAATAAAATGACTTTTTTTTTAAAAAAAGCAAGTGAGTGATAAATCTAAAATATAGAATAATGTCTACCACTAAAGGGAAAGGCAGAGGGATAGACTAGAGAAGAACACTGATGGGTTAAAAGGCATTGTCAAAGCTCTAGTTTCAAACTGGCTTGTGGATTCATCAGTGTTCCTTTTATTATTATGCCTTATAACTTACATCTATGTTGTATATAAATAAAATGTTAAATAACTTTTTTAAGTAAAATTTTAGAGTATTAAACTGATTTCTGATTGGCCATAACCTTAAGTTCTAGAAGATCCTCACAAAGCACGGAAGCTCCTTAGTCTTTCATTAATAGGACACCTTAAGAGTCTTAACATGTCTTAAGAGTCTTAACTCTTAAATACAGATGTCTTATAGAAGACAGGTTATGTACTATGTGCAATCTGAATTTTTATTCCTGAGGTTAATTTGTTGATGTTGATGTTTTCTCTCTTCTGTGTTCAGAGGATTTTGATATAGCTACGTTATAGAACACTGTAGCCTATCACATGTATGTTACTGGTTTGAGAATATATTGTTTGATTAGAGGTTTGCTCTGGTTTTTGCTTTTTCCACTAGAATAATTCTTAAAATGTGGTTTAAATATCACTGGGAGGACCAGACCCTTTCAAGAATTTCATGAGGGCAAAACTAGTTTCATAATAACATTAAAACACTATTTGCATTTTTTAAAGTGTGTTAACATTTGCAGTGATGGTGCAAAAGCAATGGTGAATAAAACCGTTGGCTCTTGAGCATGAATTGGGCAAGGGGCACAGAACTAACTATTCTAGTAGTCACTGCAGTCGTCACCACCAGGGGATGAAGGTGTGTGGGGAAGAGACAGTCCCACTTACAAATGCCCTGGAGGCAGGAGTTAGATACAATTACATGTTACTATTTCTCATTCCTTGAGTATATGTCTCTTATGTATTCTTTGGCATGACATGGAAGTATACATACAGGTCTTCTGCCTCATACCCAAGGTTGATACTTGTCTCTGGGGAAAACACTTGTCCATCAGTTTGATGAGCAAGATGAATTACTTCCCACACGGAATACCATTTTTATTTCAAGATTTTATTTATTTATCAGAGAGAGAGAGAGCACACAAGCAGGGGGAGTGGCAGACAGAGGGAGAAGCAGATTCCCCACTGAGCAAGGAGCCTCGATCCCAGAACCCTGGGATCATGACCTGAGCCAAAGGCAAATGCTTAACTGACTAAGCCACCCAGGCATCCCTACCATTTTCATTTGAAAGAACAGCTGATAGAGGCACCTGGGTGGTTGGGTAGGTTAAGCATCTGACTCTTGATTTCTGCTCCGGTCACTATCCCAGGGCTCCGTGCTCAGCTTGTCTCTCTTCCTCCCTCTCTGCCTTTCTCCACGTGTGCTTCCTCTCTCTCTCTCTCATTCTCTCTCTCTTAAATAAATAAATAAATCTGAAAAAAAAATAGCTGATAGATAAACTAGGTTTTCCACATTTGAGTTTGGCGGACATGTTCTCATAAATGAACAGTCAGCCTGTCCCTTCAAGACAAACAACTGACGGTATTTGTGGCTAATAATAAAACGCAGGTTTCAAAGATGAGATTTGGACTTTTGAAAACTTGTGATCATCACCACGAACTTGACAATTTCTCAAACCCAAAGACTCTTCTGATGAGATCAGTGGTGACATTAACATTTGTGATTTTCTTTTATTGTATAATGAACTGTGCCACATTTGGAAGACCTGCATAAGAGTAAGCCAGTATTTTCCAAGTGACCAATGCATGAAGTTATAAAATTATGCATGGGTAAAAAGGTGAATTCAAACCGCAAAATAGAAGAATGAAGTATTTAAACAGAGTAGGAAAATTAATAATCATGTGAATATGATCAAATTAACTTTTACCAAGTCAAATTATTTTAATAACTTTAACAAAAAATTATTTCTCCCTCTTTAACTGTAGGAGAGAAAACCATTTGCTGCTTCTCTTTTTCAAATTCCTTTAGTTAATAATGGAGACTGGTTTTTTGTTTTTTTAGGATCTTAGCACTTATAAACTAAAACCAGGCCTGTACAAAACTATAATAAGAGAACGCAGATCAGGGGCTGCCTGGCCCTGGGGGGCAGGGGGTGGGGGTGGGTAGCGATTAGCTGTAAAGGGCCAGGAGGAAACTCTTTAGGTTAGGGGTCTGTTCTATATCTCAACTGTGCTGATGGTCATAGGATTTTGTATAATTACTAAAATCCATCAAAATAATACCTTAAACAATGGGGAGGGGGAGAACTGGCCTGTAGAGTTCAACTTTATCGGCAGAAATGGAGAAAGAGAGGAACAGATTTTACTTAATAAAAATGAAGTCGGGGCGCCTGGGTGGCTCAGTTGGTTGGGCAACTGCCTTCAGCTCAGGTCATGATCCCAGACTTATAGGATCGAGTCCCACATCGGGCTCCCAGCTCTTTGGGAGTCTGCTTCTCCCTCTGACCTTCTCTCTCATGCTCTCTCTCACTCATTCTCCCTCAAATAAATAAATAAAATCTTAAAAATGAAATCGGGAGCATGGAGCATTTTTCTTTCCTGGGTCCAGTGGTCCATCCTGGAGGGAGGATACATAACGGCTCAAGTTCAGATGCCGGAGATGGAGGCCTAAGCTTAAAACCTGACATTGCCACATCCTATCTGTGTGACCTTGAGCTGGTCACTCATTCTAAGCCTCACTTTCTTTGTGAAATGAGCATCAACATAATACCAATCTCATTATTTTGAGACGATTAATTTGCATGAAGCGCCCAACGTAGTAAATGCTCAGTAACATTAGTAATTACTTTATCGAACAATTTAGACACCTGATTACCACATACATATTCCCTTAGATGCTGTGATGTGTTGAACTGTGTTCCCCCAAAAAGATGTTGGAGCCCTAACTCTCAGAACGTAACCTGATTTGAAATTCACGGGGAATGAGCCAGTAATAAATTGGTGGTGTGGGTAGGGGTAAACGGGGCTGCTGATGGGCTGAATGACCTCCTCCACATTTCCACACTTCAGAGATCACTGCAGATACTAAGATTCCATAAATATTTCCTTGAGCTCTATCCTATGGATCCTGGAGCACCTCAGTGGGAATCCAAGCTCTTCCTAGAGGCAAAGATAATCTGAGGATTTTTTCTCCTGTCTCAGAGACCAGCACACACACAAACCAAACAAATAAACAAAAAAACCTTAAAGGGACACCTAAAAGATAATTACTTCCTCAACAGCAACCAAGAAGAGACAGAATGAACTCTGATGGAGCTTGCACTAGGACCACTGGCAAGAAACTCACCTAGGAGCTGCCTTGGCCATGTGAAGGTCAAAGTGGGATACAGAGTTGTGGGGTCCGCTGGAACCCAGTAGCCAGAGAAATATCGCCCCCTGAGGCCCAAGACAGGCTCATGTTTTGGAAATCAACTTCTCAAGAGAAAGTCCTCCCCGAGGGGACTGTGAGGTGTCTGGGGGGCTGATACCATGTCTCATAATCATCTTCCAAAACTGAGCTTGTTAGGGTCCCCTTAAATGTTTGCTGAATGGCTGAAACTGACCCAGCTGGCTGAGGAAAGCGCTACTAAGGGCAGGACCAAAATTAGCTTCCCTGAAGAATGAGCTGCTGCTCCCAGCACCACCTGCTGATATGATACCCTTGGGAACTCTGACAGAAAGTCCTTGGTCCTCTGCCTGGAAACTCTGGAAACCCTGCCAGATAGCTTGTAGTCTCTGCTCAGAAGCCAGGAACTACTGACAGGAGGAACTCTACAGGCTTCGGGACTGAAGCAGGGCAGGTCTTGAGACCACTGGTGAACGTCTTAGTCGTATTTCCTACTGGGAGAACAGAAAAGGTAGAGACTGACTTTTTTTTTTTTTAACCAATAGATAACAGTGGGGAGGTGGCAGGCAGCATATCCAACCAACTAAGAAACTTTATGGGGTTTTGCTGATGAAGGTGGTTGGAGCTAGATGCAGCATGGGGCCAACTCAGACCCACAAAGTAACATGAAGACTGTTTTCAAGGGGATGGAGATTCATAGAAAGTATTGAACTCATTGCGCTATATCCTCATCTCTGCTTCATAATCTGGGTATGTATGTATGTGATGGCCAGTTTCTTAACAGGCTGCTTTGGCTCTGGCTACTGTGAAAAGATACTTACCTTTGAGATCTGAGGTTTCCAGGTGCTTGTTCTCTATGCAGGAAAGAAAAATCCTGAGAGCTGAGCTGGGTATCAAGACAAAGAAAAAGGAGACACCACACAGGGTGAAGTTAACGAGTTCTCTCTCCCTAGAAGGGAAAGTACTGGCAGTCTTAGGACAGGGTAATGGGGATTGGTGCTCCAGAATCTCAAGGCTTCTTCCTAAGGCAGCACTTCTCAAGTGCCTAGGGTAGAGGTGTGGAATGCAAGGGCCACAGGATAATTGCAGATTCGTGAAGTAGGCTGGGCTAGGTGGGAAGATGTTTTTTTCTTTGCTCATGATAAAGAGAAGGTAAGGGGACAGGGGACATACATAGCCATCAAAACCATAAGAAACAGTTGAAGCATGAAGCAGTCTAAGACTAAGGAAATATGGCCACTTCCTATTGTGAGGCTGGGACCAGAACATGAGGAACTGCTTTGTTGAATTTGAGAATGCCCTTGTTTCACTCCAATAGGAGAGAGCCTCTGCTGTCGCTTCTAAAATCATGTAGACAAAGGGAAAGAGATGAGAATATCAAAAAGCAATGAGAGGAGACATAAGGGCATAAGGAAAGGAAGAAGCTGCTGTGCAACAGATATTTAACAAGGGTCTTAGTTGTAACCCTGAGTATCACCTATGGGGCTATTTGGACCATGTCCAGATGTTTGGAATCTAAACTAGATCTGGGAACATTGGACTGACAATTGTCAATACTGGTGAGTGGATTTTTGAGCATGGAACAGATAGGAATGGGACAGAAGCTGAGGTTTTGGACAGGGAGTCTTCTCCAGGAAATAGAGAACTAGCATCTTAATTAGGAGAGAACTGGGTCCCAGGAGTTGCTTGTATTCCAGTATGCTTAAATCCAGGAAGCCAGGTGAGACCCACATTAGTGAGCACTGAGCCCCAGAAAATGTCGGTCCTCCTGCTAATGATAACTGCAGGAGTCAAGGAGGATGGAGAGTGAAATTGTGGTAGGACAAAACATGGGTGACCAACCTTAGTTAAGAGAGACAACCCAAGCAGTGCTCACATTGGGTGAGGACCTCGTGCGGGGGGAATGTGTTAGCTCTTTTGTTGAGGACAATTGGAAGTGCTTTACAGTGGCTATAGAGGAGACTGCGGAGAAAGAGATAAAACTTAGCCAATCTTTTTATGCATAGAGACAATCCTGACTGTGTCTACATTGAATGAGGAACAGAGTACTGGAAAATGTTGGTTCCTTTGTTGATAGTAGTAATTAGAAGAGCTATGGGGTGACTAATAAGATTGGAGTCTCATTAGATTGGTGACTAATGAGATTCTCATTAGATTGGTGACTAATGAGATGGTAGGGCAAAACTTGGCTGGCCAATTCTTCACAGGACCAGCTAATCAGTGCCCATAACTAGTGGGGATCTGGCCCTAAAAATGTTAGTTCCTTTGTTGATGGTAATTGGAAGGGCTTTAGGGTGAATAAAGAGGAGCCCAGAGAGAAACTGAGTTAGGATAACACCTAGATGGCTAAGTTGGATCCAAAAGGACAAGACTGGGAAAGAACTAATTTTTTAAATCTGTTGCTAGGGTCAGTGGCCCTGTTCTGCAGATGGTCAAATGAGAAGCTTCCTGTGAGGTCTGATTCATCTAATTTTAAAAAACTGTCACAGAAAAAAAGAAGAAGCTTCAAAGAGAGTTGACGCTGAAACAGAATAAAAAGAAATGTAGATGCAGGGAGAGGGAAGGGGAAAATGCATACTAGAAGAAAGGTAAGTGGTAATGAAAAGGAAATGAGCAAGGGCAAGGGGGCCAGAGGAAAGCAGGGTCCCACATGGAGAAGAGCCAAAGATGTTACATTTTTCTTTCCTTCTTTCTCATTCACTCCTTTGCTTTCCTCTTTTCACAATTATGGCATGCCTACTACCTGTCAAGCTAGGTGCTGGAGATAAAATATAAATAGAACTCCACCTCTGCTCTTTCGGTCACTGCTTGGGGCCAGTACTTGGGAGATTACAACAGTACATTACTAGTAAAGTGGATATCAAGCTTTTAAAAGGAATTAAGGACTGTCCTGTAGTGAGGACAGAGCATACATCTGAGAATTTGCCTACCAGGGATCCCCACCCCTGATTAAGATGGAGGAGTCTACTGTGGAGAACAGCCAAGTGAAAGGGATAGGTGGGCAGCTATGAGAGCCACCTCCCAGGACCTAGAGGCTCTGAGGGGCCAAAGACTCCTGTCGTCCCAACCCCACACTCCGAGATCACTTTGCTAGTGACTGTCATTTATGGAGTTAAAAAAAAAAAAAATCAGATGGCCTGTGCTCACACATCCGGCCACCAACCTTCCATCATCACGGGGAGCAACTGACTCACATCACCCTGCATGGAGCGGCCTGGCTACCTCAGGAAGATGCTGCCGTCCAAAGCCTTTAGACACGGGGAAGGTCAAGAGGATCACTCGACACTGCAGAGTGTGGGGGGCAAAGAGGAAATTCCATAACTGTATTTTGGGTTTGGAGTTTGGACTGAGCCAACCAGAGTATCACCAAGCCTCAATCTGAACCAAACGTACGTGTTGCATGGCATTGTTTGGTAGACTGAGAAAAGTTCATATTTTTAGGCATTAACAGCTAATATATGGTCATTCTTCAACATATTATTGAATGATGCTTTGCTTCCAAAAGAATTTTGAGATCGTTTTTGGTTGCTACTAGATTCCCATTTTCACTTATAGGAAGGAAAGTCCAGGAGAAAGAGATAAATTTTAATGGGAACAAATGCCACAAACTCTAAGTGTTAGCATCACAGTGGAGACTCTTCAGAAGCTACTGGCTAGGGAGAAGAGGAGCATATATACTCAGAAAGAAGAATGGGTAAAGGATTTTAAGAAGAAACACTTTTCAGAGATCTGCAATATTCTACCCACCTACACAAAAGGTAAAAAACATTGTATCTCTAGTGTGGACTTAAGTAATAATAATACAGAAATAGAAATAATACATTAATTTATTCTCTTTAAAGATTCTAGCATACAGAATACAGAGTTAAATGTTGAAATCCCAATTTCCTTCCCCCCTCTACTGACCTGCCTCAAAGGTAACTACTTTAGACAGTTTACAATTCTTTTTTATGCATTTACATAATTATACTTTTAAAATTTATTTAAAAAATAAATTATTTAAAAAATATTTTAAAATATAAGCATCACTAAGCTATATGTAAGTTTTTCATATTAGTACACAGAGCGTTTTATTCTTTTAACAGCTACATGAATACTAGATTATGTATGAACCCTATTTTTTTTTGACATATTCTCAATGGACAATTAGTTTTTTTCCTATCTTGTATTATTAAATACCTTTCTACCATGATAATCCTTATATAAGGATCTGTGTGCCATGTATTATTATATAAGCTAAAGTATAAAGTCAACTTAATAGTTTTCCTTTATAAAGAGAATTATGAAATGTTTTGATAGAATTAAGAAAAAAAATAAGACCTAAAAAGCACAATTTTATTAAATATAAGTAATTTTTAAAATAAATGTAATTTCTTTAGCATGCATAGGGAAGAAAGTCCAGGAAGGGAGAAAGAGGGCAAGAGTCTTGAGAGATAAAGGAAGAGACAGATATAAGGAATTAATAACACTTGTCACCATATTTTCTAAAACAAAGCTTCTCAACTTTTGAAAATTAAAAAATATTGATAAATTTGCCAAGTTTAAGAATTCTTACTTAAAATATAAAAGCAGAAGCTTTCTTCAGATCCCCTATTTTCCTAATTTGTAATGAAAAGAAATACCTCTGTGGACCACAAAAAAAAAACCACATTAAAAATCTTTACAGATTTTAGGAACCAGAAGTTGAGTTTCAAAGAATAACACCCTTGTCCTGCAATCCCCTCAATTCTAGAATGTTGTTAAAATTACTTTGGAAAGTGCATTTTTGTCTACATACACTGACCTGCTCATATTAAGCCAAGGTAGAAATCAAACGGGGGTGAGTTCATCCTCTCTCCGGCCGTCCTAGTCACCAAAAGCTGAGAGTTCTTTTAAGACTGTTTATCAAGAATGTGTAGTATTTAGTGATCAAGAAGCAACTGAAGATCAGAATTTAATTATTCATCTGGAAAATGACTTGACATTAATCATCTTTGATTTCTCAGAGGTTATCACAGACATGGCTTGGTCTTTCAGTCCTCTTTTTAACATGTGTATTTATTTAACCAACTTAACACAGGACTTTCTACAGCCCAGGCTCTAAGTTCTTTGCACCCTATCTGCCCCTCATCTGTAAACCAGGGATAATAACACCTACTTCATGGAGTTGTCAGGAGGTTATAGGAGCCTAAGTAACTTCTCTGTGGCCATATATCCCATGTCATGTCTCTTCGGCTTTACAGTTGGCTCAGTATCTGCTTCCCTGCACTATGGGTTCACTCATTCTCCCAATTTATAGCAAAGAACAGTGGAGGTAGGATATGACCTAACAGTTCTGTTTAATACCCTTTTTACTCATCCGCAAATTTTTTAGTACTTTTCTTATTGGGTGCTCAGCTGAAATTTATGATATAGAAAGATGTTTTTAAAATTTCATTTAAATCTTTGTTTAAAATCTCATCATAAAGACAAAATCTTAATGAATAAACTAAGACATTTTTAATAACTTAGAGAAATTATGAAATCTTCCTCCTTTTAACTGTTACCTGACAACCAAATTTGATATTTGGAATAGAAAAGGGATTTGTCCTGGTGTAGGTCAGTTTGGATGAATTATAAATCAGTTTGTGTTTTCCTAAATAAATTTCCCTGGTTTGGGCAATTACCAGCCACATGTTAATTAGTAACAATGATCCAACATTAAAATTTAAGAAACAAACTAACCAGTTTGTCCATGCATGTCCAAGTATGTCATTACATAGAAGCCCCCATACTCATTCTGCTTCATGTGCACCTTTCTGGGGTCACTACTTTAATGTTGTATGAAATGGACGGAGCAGCAGCTCCCACGTGGGTGATTCAGAGCTTTCTTTCCCTTCTCCAGTCCAGGGCTCCAGCTGTGTGGCTTCTACCTATGGATTTACATTTAAGCAAGTTAAATAACATGGAGCTCATCTCACCTTACACAGTGCCCAGGTTCCCTAAAGCACACTTGGTTTCAAAGACCCAGTTCAACAAGGGAATTAGGCCAATCCACAAGCTGGAGGTTTCCTGTTAGGCAAAGCTTTCCTGTAGTGTTTTGTTCCGCCCCCCCGCCCCACTTTTTCTTGGACTTTCAGAGAACTCATACTCCCTTGTCAAGGATCAAAAAGTTTTGCTTTTATGGTGAATTGTCCTTTCTCATATCCTCCAGGCTCTGAAAGTCACTTTTAACCCATTTGTCTCATTTGAAAGTCCTATTCCTGGTTTCTCCAGTTTACATTGAAGCAAAATTATGGTCTAATTAAAGTATTGTTAGGCCTTCCTGTAAGAAGAGCATCTACTTTTTGGAAGCTTTTTTTCTTACTATGAAAGTAGCAGTGTTAATTGTGGGGAATTTAGAAAATTCAGACAAAAAGTGGGAAACCAAGTGCCCTTCAATCTCACTGTGCTGAATTAAACACCAATCACACCACTAGTGAATATCCTTGTAATATTTCTATATGCATATTTTTGCAGAAATAGTTTCCTTTAGTAGTGTTTTATATACAGAAATATTTTAAAAGTTCTTATGATTACAATTTTAAAAGTTCTTATGATTACAATCTTATGATTACAATTTTATGTTACAATTTATGTAACACCAATTTTAATAACATGGATGTGCTTTAATTCATTTAGCCAGTATGTTATTGCCCTCAGGTTACCTGGAAGACTCACACCTAGAAGAGAATGAACCACCAGAGACCCTGAGAAGAACAGCTACACAGTATGAAAGGAGTGGTCTCCTGATGGGTAGGACACGACTGCATTTGGGGTTAAATGTGTTAAATGTCAGGTAGAGGATTCTTTACTACCATTTCCACTTATAGAACAAATGGTTCTATCCTATACTAAGAAGTTGTAACATCAAAAAAAAAAAAAGTTGTAACATTTAAACCTCTCTTGAGGCATTTGCCCATCTTAGTATATTTCTTTAAAAGTGATCTTAACTTCAAAGTCATGTTCCAGATTGGGCATAGATACCAAAATAATTATAGACACGAGTATATACATGGGATAAACTACATATACATATTTCCTGGTTTTGTCCACTGAGGAGGCCTAGAAACAGCGACACACACCCCAATGGCAACAACCACACCCAGCACCCAGATCTTGGTTTCTAATACCATTCTCCAACAAAAGAAACCAGACTCCTTGAAGAAATGGCTGATTCTAAGGCTGGTTTTGAGGGTGATTAAAATGTTTCAAAATTGACTATGGGAGCGCCTGGGTGGCTCAGCGGGTTAAAGCCTCTGCCTTCAACTCAGGTCAGGTCTCAGGGTCCTGGGATCCAGCCCCGCATTGGGCTCTCTACTCAGCAGAGAGCCTGCTTCCCCCCCCCCACCCCCGCCTGCCTCTCTGCCTACTTGTGATCTCTGTCAAATAAATAAATAAAATCTTTAAAAAACAATTGACTATGAAATTGTTGTACAACTTAGAGGATACTTAAAACCATTAAATTTTTCACTTTAAATGGGTGGATCTTACAGTATATGAAGTCTGTAACAATAAAGCCAGTACTTAAAAAAAAAAAAAATTGGAGGTATATTCAACAAAATACCTGACAAGCACACCTCAAAATCATCAAAGTAATCAAAAACAAACTCTTACATATTGTCACAGACAAGAGGCAGCTGAGGAAATATAAAACTAACTGTACAATAGTATCCTTAGGATCTTAGAAAAAGGACATTAGAGACAGACCAGTAAAATTGGAATAAAAAATGTTAGTAGTAATGTACGAATGTTTGTTCCTTCGTCACGATAAATGTAGCACTTAGTAATGCACTCAGGTGTGACTCTCCAGAGTTTGGTATTTTTAACCACTGGACACCCTGTCTCTCTTGTAGTTCTACTTACGGGAGCTGAGCCTTGTTCCTGCTTGGGTGCCACTTCAGTCTGGAATCACCTCCCATTCTGAGGTCGGGATCCATGGACACATGGAGATTGGGGATAACCCCAAACCATGTTAGGTGTACTCACCCAGGCCCTCACAGTAGAAGCTCATCTCTGTCCCATCCAGGCCTACCACTAAGATCCCAGAAGTCATCATCAAAAAAAGCTGCGGGGCACCTGGGTGGCTCAGTTGGTAACCACCTGCCTTTGGCTCAGGTAGTGATCCCAGGGTCCTGGGATAGAGGCCCGAGTCAGGCTTCCTGCTCAGTGGGAAGCCTGCTTCTCCCTCTGCCTGCGGCTCTCCCTGCTTGTGTTCCCTCTCTCGCTGTCTCTCGGTCAAATAAATAAATAAAATCTTTTTAAAAAGAAGAAATTTTAAAAACCTGTAAGTTTAAAACAGAAATACCACTTTCTTCATAGCTCTTTTTAGAGAAATCAAAATATGAAGCAGAATCAAAGTAACTATGAACCAATTATGATTCTCTTCTGTTCAAGTGTAATGAGATGATTCACCATGGAGTGGGCATTCAAATGCTGAATAGTTGAATAAATAAATGAATTAGCTTTTGAAGGCATTAAATAACATTTAAAAAGTTAAATTCTGCTTTCCCAGAAGACCTCTAATGATTGAAAAATCAGTTCTATGATCTGATACAAGTTAGCTTGTAAGAGGAAAAGTTCTGCAGGTGGTGGTTCTCTCTCTGCTAGAACTCCTGTCCTGCCTCCAAGGAGGAAGCAGGATGGTTTCTAGTTTTAGGCTAAACTTGACAGGGACACCCCAAACAATACCTTCATGACCTAAGACATAGACAAGACTAATGGGAAGAGGCAGTGGCTGTCAACTGTGGCAGTGTGGGGGTGGGAGGTCTGTCCCTGACCATTAGTATCTGCAGGCCTGAAAAGCGGTCTGATATAGAGGGAAATGCTCCCCAAATCAGAGTTCTCTGTGCAGTTCCACGTCTAACCATGTACACTATCTTCCCACTGCTGGAGCTTGGGTTGCACTTCAGGGTAAAATAAAATGGTTTTCCCAGAGCCTTACAATTCTCACTTTCTATAAACTGGAATGAACTAAGGACAAGTCTCATAACCTTGAGGTCAACAGTATTTCCTCTCCCACAAAACCTCTTTACAGGCTTAAGTTATGAAGAAATAAAATTAATCTGGTGCCTGAGTGGCTCAGTCAGTTGAGTGTCTGCCTTTGGCTCAGGTCATGATCTCAGGGTCCTGAAATCAAGCCTCGCATCAGCAGGGAGCCTGCTTCCCCCTCTCCCACTCCCCCTGCTTGTGTGTTCTGTTAAATAAATAAATAACATCTTAAAAAAAAATAAAATTCACCAGTTTGTTTCTATGCCTTTCCCTTTTCTTTCCTTCCCAATTACCAAGATGGTAAGAAGCAGTTCAGTAGCGATATAATGTCAGGCGTTAAGAAGGCAGGAAGTAGAGAGCATCAATAATTAGGCTTGCATATGTTTGATAGCCATTTGTATGTCTTCATTGGAGAAGTGTCTGTTCATATCTTCTGCCCATTTTTTGATATGATTATCTGTTTTGTGTGTGTTGAGTTTGAGAAGTTCTTTATAGATCCTGGATATCAACCATTTGTCTGTACTGTCATTTGCAAATATCTTCTCCCATTCCGTGGGTTGCCTCTTTGTTTTGTTGACTGTTTCCTTTCCTGTGCAGAAGCTTTTGATCTTGATGAAGTCCCAAAAGTTCATTTTTGCTTTTGTTTCCTTTGCCTTTGGAGACATACCTTGAAAGAAGTTGCTGTGGCTGATATCAAAGAGGTTATTGCCTATGTTCTCCTCTAGGATTCTGATGGATTCATCACTAGCTATTAGGGAGATTCAAATTAAAACCACATTGATATACCACCTCACACCAGTTAGAATGGCCAAAATTAGCAAGGCAGGAAACGTGTGTTGGAGAGGATTTAGAGAAAGGGGAACCCTCTTACACTGTTGGTGGTAATGCAAGTTGGTGCAGCCACTTTGGAGAACAGTGTGGAGATTCCTCAAGAAATTAAAAATAGAGCTTCCCTATGACCCTGCAATTGCACTACTGGGTATTTACCCCAAAGATACAGATGTGGTGAAAAGAAGGGCCATCTGTACCCCAATGTTTATAGCAGCAATGGCCACGGTTGTCAAACTGTGGAAAGAACCAAGATGCCCTTCAACGGACGAATGAGTAAGGAAGATGTGGTCCATATACACTATGGAGTATTATGCCTCCATCAGAAAGGATGAATACCCAACTTTTGTAGCAACATGGACGGGACTGGAAGAGATTATGCTGAGTGACATAAGTCAAGCAGAGAGAGTCAATTATCATATGGTTTCACTT
>PISX010025173.1:0-26553 GCA_004024625.1 Mellivora capensis
GTTCTCTGTCAACCTTCAGGTCTAGATTTATCAACAAACATTTATAGTAAGAATTGAGAATACTATTTTTACAGGAACACAAGCAAAAATGGGTAATGGAGTAGAAAGCAGAATTACTTTTGCCCTAATAAACTCAGAAACATTTCTTACCTGGGTGCATGCCCCCAGGGACTCTTATCAAGTGGGGATCTTTAGGGAAAGGCCCGGAAATGTGCTCCCTGATGGTTTGCTGACACCTTCTAGGCTGGTGAATGCAACTTCTGAAACAAATTGTTTTCATGATGCAGAGAACATTCTGGACAGACCCTGAAAGGACTTTAGGAGACCAGTGAATCCAAGCCCCATTTCCAGATGGGGTGGTCAAGGACAGAGTGGTTGAAGTAATTTCTCCAAAGTCACCCAGGGTGGCTGTGGCAGAGCCTGGCTCTCCCAGCTACCATCCCTCCCACATCCTGCGGCACCATGTTGCCCATTACATTTCCCTGTCGGTGCTGTTTGCTGCCCATACATACACTGCCCTTCCTCCCTACATCCCCGTCTCCTTCATAAATAATGCTTAAGGCTAACCTGCTCCCAGGTGGAAGATTAATGGCACTGGGGGGAGCTATGATTTTTCCCACCCCTGAGCTGTCCTATGCATTTCCAGTCATGTTGGTGGATCTATTATGTGAATTTATAGTTGTGCTTTAAGCAGGGCAAAAATATACTTCTTGGCAATGACTCCCTGCTCTGCCACTCTCCCAGGAACCCGGGGGCGGGGTGGGTGGGGGGGGGCTGTGCCAGCTTGGGGGTTCTCTAAGTTTGGTGGGAAAGATAACGCCTTCGATGAGGAGGTAGAGACACTTTCTCCAGGCTCCCACTGCCTCCACCCACCCCATAACACCCCAACAGAAGTCAACCTCTGCTTCCCACCCCGGAGTTTCCATTTCCCTTCAGCTGGAAGGGCCAGACTTATACTCCAAGTGACCTCATAGGTTTGCTCCAGCCCCCCTTCCTACTGTTCTCACTTGGTTTTTCAGTCTCCGGACATCTACGGAGGGAAACCAGATGAATTGTCATTGTACCCTGGGCTTCCCCCTCCTCGCACTTGTATTTGCTTATTTAATGTCCATCTTGCCCAAAACTGGATGCTCCCTGAGCCCATTTCACCTCTGTCTCTTATAAACTTAACATACATATTCAAAAAGCTTTGTGAAATTAAACCAGTAAGAAATTCTGTCCAGTTGTTCATGGGGTAGAACCTGTGGTTAAGCTAAAGGAGGCACATTCCCTGACACATTTACTCCACTGCTGATGAGCTGTCCGACCACAGGCAAAAGCCATAGCAACTCCCTAATCCTCAGGCTCCTCAGCTGTCAGATGGGGGCACTGAACTTTGATCTGGGAAGGACCTTCCGGTTCTTACATTTACTGTTTCTTGGACTCTGTCTGCCCCAGGAAGAGTCCTGGGTTTTCCACATGTGTTGCTTTACCCACCCCTGAGGACCATCTGGCTGTACCCATTTTCCAGATAAGGCATATCACCTCTATGCTACTGTAACTTGCTTAACTTGCCCCAAGCCCTCTCTCTAATCTGCACATTTCTGAAAATACCTTTTGCTTTTATTTGTCAAAAAGGGGGAGACAGGAGCAAAGACAAACCTCCCAGTGTGGGCTGATGGTTGACTTGGGTAAATGTTGGAGGCTGTGTCTGGGACAGAGACTTTGTTTTTAAACCTCTTTAATTTGAAGTTTACCATGCTTACTTCTCCAGCCTCCCAAAGCACGGCAGAACTGTTTTTTGTTGTTTTTTTTTTTTTAAAGCTATTTTCCAAGTTAATCAAGATAGACTTCAATAAAAATTCTAACAAATTAATCAGGGAATGTCCATTCATGGTAGGAAATTAGAAAACACGGATAAGCAAAAAGAAGACAATTAAAATCCCTCTAATCCTCCTGCCAGAAATAACTACTGTTAACATTTTGGCCTTTGTGCGTATTCTTCCAGATGTTTTCTATGCATAAGAAATAGGAGGAAGATTATCAGGGCTGGAGCCTTGCCATCACTTCCCCACTCCTCATCAATCCCCACCCCCACTCTCCCATCCTGGGCCAAAATGAAGAATGCGGGCTTGGCCCTGCAGTTTCTCCCCTCCCCCCTTTCAAGGACAGCCCCAAGCAGGCCACCCAGATTCCCCAGCTATTGTGATGGAAAATAGGAAGTGGGGGAGAACGGGCAGGCAGAAGGGGTGTGGGCTGCAGGATTTTTAATTGGGATTCTGGAGAGAGGTGCAGAAGCACCTCTGACAAAGGAACGGGAGAGGAATTTAGGGAATTTTCTGAGTATTACAGGGCATGATATAATCGCCTTCATGTATATGACAAATACGAATAAAGGAATAGATGTACTTAAAAATTACTTCTGTTGACACAGACACTCAAACTGAGCCATCTGGGTCATGCTTTTATAAACAGAACACACAAACATACATACATATATATGTATGCATATACATACATATATACTTTTTTTTTATAAAATGGGATTGTATGTAATATTTTGAAGCCCTTTTCATACACAGTATTGTGAAATGTCTCTGCCAGTAAATATATGTATTGTAGGGAATAACTTTAAATGATTTCATAGCATTCTGCTATATGGAGTTTTTGGGCTATATATCAGAGCCCGCTATTGTAGGTGGGTCCTAATATCTTGCTATAGAAACTAAGCTGACATTAAGTGTACTTGCGACTGACCCTCTGCACGTAACCATGGATTCAGCCCTAGGTTAGACCCCGACGAGTGGAATTATGGGGTCAGAGGATATGCACATATGGAAGATCTTGGACTCTTATGGTATATCATCACTCAGCAGCAAAGGCCACTGGTATTTAGAAGAAATTAAGGCCATTTCTTCTCCACACCTGAACACGCGACCCCTCCCCCACTCGGGGCTTGAGCTCTGGTACCCACTGGAAAAAGTGAGAATCTCTAACTCTTTCAGCGTCGTTTTCAAAAGAGCACACCAGGACGGCTCACTCGGGGGCTAAGAATTCACATGACTTCAGCTTCTCTGAAATACTACAGGACAAACTTGAAGGGAATGACAGCCCTACTGGGATCCCCACGTACCTTCTTTCTAGAAAATATTCCAACACAGAACACGGCTTAGGACACAGCTTAGTCCTACTGCCTAGTCCCAGAGCATATTCTAGCCCCAAGGCGTCACCAAAACTAAAAACTAGTTTTCTGGGGTGCCTGGGTGGCTCAGTCAGTTAAGTGTCTGCTTTGGGCTCAGGTCATGATCTCAGGGTCCTGGAAACGAGCCCTGCATCGAATGGCATTGCATTGGGCTCCCTGCTCAGCGGTGAGCCTGCTTTTCCCTCTCCCTCTGCCTCCCCACCCCCTCATGCTCTCTCTCTCTCAAATAAATAAGTAAAATCTTGGGGCGCCTGGGTGGCGCAGTGGGTTAAAGCCTCTGCTTTCGGCTCAGGTCATCAGGTCATGATCCCAGGGTATTGGGATCGAGCCCGCATCAGGCTTTCTGCTCAGCGGGAAGCCTGCTTCCTCCCCTCTCTCTCTCTCTCTCTCTCCCTCTCTCTGCCTGCTTCTCTGCCTATTTGTGATCTCCCTCTGTCAAATGAATAAATAAAATCTTAAAAAAAAAAAAAAGTAAAATCTTAAACAAAACAAAACAAAAACACAACTGCAAAACTAAAAACTACTTTTCTATCAGACACCTAATGAAAGGACAAGCCATGAACCAGGAGAAAATACTAGGATTTGTAACCGGAATATATATGGAATTCCTGCATGTAAAGAACAGAAAGACAACTCAGTTTAAAAATTGGGCAACGCAAACAATGAATCATGGAACACAACATCCAAAACTAATGATGTACTATATAGTGGCTAACATAATAAAATAAAAAATAAAAGTTTAAAAAATGGGCAAATGGCTGGAATTGACATTATCAATACAGGAAGATACATAACGTGTCTCATAAACACACGAAGGAGTGCTCAACAGCGGCGGGTAATTAAGGAAATTATATCATTTCACACTTTAGCCTGGGATGGCTAAAATTAAGAAGGTTAATAACAGCAAGTGTTGGTGAGGTTGAGGAGTGAAATCAGAACTCTCACGCTGTTGGTGGGAGGCTCAAAGAGCCCACATCCTAGACCAGTTTGTCGTTTCTTAGAAAGCTGAACAGACACCTTATGACACAGAGATTCCAGTCCTACAGATTTATCCAAGATAAATGAAAACATAGTGTCCTGGCCCATTCCAGTTGCCAGAACAAAATGCCACAGACCGGGTAGCTTATAAACAACAGAAATGTCCTTCTCACAGTTCTGGAGGCTGGAAGTGTGAGGACACCGGCATGGCTGGGTAAGGGTCCTTTCCCGGGGTGCAGACCTCAGATGGAGGAAGGGGTCGGGGAGCTCTCTGGGCTCTCTCATCTAAGGGTACTAATCCCATTCATGAGGGCACACTCATGACCTTATTACTTCCCAAGGGCCCCGCCTCCTAATACCAACACATGAGAGGTTAGGATTTGAGCATACAAATTTTGGGGGATGTAAATCTTAAAAAAAAAAAAAAAAGGTGTGGGGGGGTTCCTAGGTGGCTCAGTTGGTTAAGTGTCTGCCTTCAGCTCAGGTCATGATCCCATGACCTGGGATAGAGCCCAGAGTGGGGCTCCCTGTTTGGCGGGGAGCCTGCTTCTCCCTCTCCCTCTGCCCCTCCCCACCCAGTGCTCTCTTTTGCTCTCTTCTCTCTCAAAAAAAAATAAGTAAAAATCTTAAAAAAAAAATTGGGGTGAACATAGCACATATGTTCATAAACGATGAAAATATTTACAGTAGTGTTTTCTGGTAGCTTCAAACTAGAAACAACCCAAATGTCCAACAACAGGATGGTAGACAAAGAGTGATCTATTTATGCAACAGAATACAACAGAACAGTACCCAGTAATAAAAAAATAAATAAATGACAGATGCATGGAACAACATAGATGAATTCTTTTATTTTTTTAAAGATTTATTTGACAGAGAGAAAGAGAGAGAGCAGATGGGGAGGGGCAGAGTGAATCTTAAGGAGACTCCACACCCAACATGGAGCCTGATTTGGGGCTCAATGTTACGAACCTGAGATCATGACCTGAGCTGAAACCAAGAAAAGGATGCTTAACAGACTGTTACCCAGGCATCCCAGCATAGGTGAATTCTGAACAAAAGAAGTCAGACACAGAAGAGTATGTACCAAATAATACCACTTACATGATGTCCAAGAATAGGTAAAACTATGAAGGTAGATATCAGAAAAGTGGTTGTCAGTGGGGCCATAGTGCAGATGGAGCGACCTTCAGAAGGTGATAAAAATGTCCTATATTTCGGTTGGACTGGTGGTTAAGAGAGGAATACAATGTTTATCTAGTTGTACACTAAACACCTATACATCTTATAATTTTAAATTTTGCCTTAATAAAACAAAACAAAATGGCTTGGGCAACATAGCTAGTTCTATGGGGATGGTCAGGGAAGGCCTCTCTGAAGAGGTGACATTTTTGAAGAGCTGAAGGAGAAGGGGTTAGCCATGGGAAGATAACAGGGAAGCTTCGGGAAAAGTCCTGAGATAGGAAAGAGCTGATAGTATTTGAGAAAGAGAAAGATGGGCTGCTATGGGCTGAACTGTGAACCCCTCGACGTTTAGCCTCTGGAACTGTGAGAAAATAAATTTCTGTTGTTTTAAGTCACTGGGTCTGTGGCACTTTGTAAGGGCAGCCGGAGCTGATTGACACCTGACCCATGCGGCTGGAGCCCCAGTTGGCAGGAGGCGGGGCGGGGCGGGAAAGGCAGGCAGAAGCCTGATTACATAGAGTCTTGAAGGCCATGATGAGAAGAATGGAGTGTTTTCAAAGGGCAATGGGAAACTCTTGAAGAATTTTAAGCATGGGAGAAATGTGATTGGAATTTACAGAAGGTGAGCTAAAAGGCTCTTGCCATAATGAAGGTAAGGAGAAAGAGCAGGGGCTTGAGTTAGGGTGGTCATGGACAAAGAAGGTATAGACGAGCTTGAGAGATGTCTTGGAAGAGACCTGACCAGACTTGGTGAGAGATGAGATATGGGGATGAAACAAAGGAAGGAGTCGAAGTTGAGACCTTTACCAAGAAGGTGGCATCTTGCTACTTGGATTTCCTTGATGTTCTCTGAGCTCCCCAGGCTTGTGTTGTCCTCTGGGCCCTTCCACTTGCTCTTCTTTCTGCTCAAATGTTCTTTCCCCAAGGCTAGCCAGGCTAGCTTCCTCATTTCTGGTCTCTGCTCAAAAGTCACCTCCCCACCCCCCGAGCCTTCCCTGGAGCCAACCTATGAAGAGCACCTCCTGTTTTTCTCCATGTCTCACCGAGCTTTATGCTCCCTCTCCGCATTTCTTTTTTTTTTTTTCTTAAGATTTTATTTATTTATTTGACAGAGAAAGACACAGCGAGAGAGGGAACACAAGCAGGGGGAGTGGGAGAGGGAGAAGTAGGCTTCCTGCCAAGCAGGGAACCCGATGCAGGGCTCGATTCCAGGACCCTGGGATCATGACCTGAGCCGAAGGCAGATGCTTAACGACTGAGCCTCCCAGGTGCCCCAGAAATAACTGTTATTTCTTTTTTTTTTTTTAAATTAATTAATTTGTCAGAGAGAGAGAGAGAGAGAGTGAGCGAGAGAGCAAGCACAGGCAGAGTGGCAGGCAGAGGCAGAGGGAGAAGCAGGCTCCCTGCCGAGCAAGGAGCCCGATGTGGGACTTGATCCCAGGATGCTGGGATCATGACCTGAGCCGAAGGCAGCCACTTAACCAACTGAGCCACCCAGGCGTCCCACTCTCCACATTTCTGATGTTGTGCTGAACATCTGTGTGCTCAGGTGTTTGTTACTTTTTCTTCCTACTGGAATAGAAGCTCCCTGAGGGCAGGGACTTTGTCACGTGTCCTGCTGCTTCCCAGAATGGCAAACAGCAGGACTTGAACACATCCTAGTTGAATGAATAAATAAATGGAAATTCATCTTAAAAGACAGCCTGGAGTATTTTTGCTCAAAAGCCTCTACCCGGAAAAGACATTGCCAAGTGTCTAAAATGAATTTGATGTAGAAGCTGTTTTTAGGCAGACAAGCTCGAGTGACGGAATGTAGATAAAAGGCTCACAGCGACCCCCTGGCTGAATCCAGACAGGCCCAGAAGGCGACCCACCTCAAAATACTCATCGGCCCTAACTGACCAATGGGCTACTTACAACTAGGCACAGTTGCCAAAAACAGGAATATTTCATACGTCCATACCTCGCTATACCTCCCCATCTTCCCCCTTTAAAAATGGCCCCCACCCACTGCCTCTTGGCAGACAGCCTCTTTGCTGTCCTGCCCTCCGCTCCCTCGCTGTGTGCTCAACATTCTATCTCCTTTGCTCGGTCTCAGGTGAATTCTTTCACCGCTCAAGCCCCTGGCTTCTTCCCAGTTGTTGGGCCGTATTTGGGGGCCCCCGTCTCCCGGGAGATGCCACATTTAGACACCACATTAGACAGCCTTATCTAGAATGGAGTTGAAGAGGAGGGATGAAGGGTTCTTGATGTGGAGAACACAGGCCAAAGGAAATTTTAATTTCCTTAAACCTACAACCCACTGACAAGTCCTTGAGACAAGCAGAGTGACCCTTCTCTAGGAACTCAACTGCCTCGATATTATTATTTAAGCTTAACATTATCCTGATGTCCAAGATCCTATTAAGTCTCCACATATAAACATTCCTTTGGAAACGTCCTTTATCGCTATGCCCCAAGATATATGTTGGCAATCATCCTCCAAGCATATGGCCCTCTGATAGACATCTGAAGGGTCTCATGACTAAAGTTCTACTAGATAGTAATAAATGACCTTTTCCTAACAACAGCTAGCCCTTCAAGGTCCTGGAAACCTTGCTTCCAAATTCCTTAGAGACTTACACTATCCCTAACCCTCTTCCAACTAGAAAGTATTTATTTGGTCCCACCTCACAACCCTGATGCAGCTCTTTCTGCCCCCTGTGCTTTTCTGTCTCTGTGCTTTAATAAAACTACCTTTTTGCACTGCAGACGTCTCAAGAATTCTTTCTTGACTGTTCACTCCAAACCCTAACATTCTCACATCACTGAGGCCATTTATTCCAGAATTTCTTGAGTTACGAGCCCCAAAGTAGACAGTTGTCTTACAAGACCGTACTTCCCAGGACGCACGTGTCCACAACCGCACTTTGCCTCGCGCAGGCTTTCCACTTACAGAATTCAAGATTTTGCCCTCTGTTTTTCTATATTGTCTCTCAGATTTTTCAGCCTTGATTTTCAGCTCCGTGCTCACAGCTCCATTCAGCAAGGAGAACAGATTCTGAACAAATTCTGCAACTTCCCAGTAAGGGCCCAGAGACCAAGTGGAGGGTTCAGCAAGATACATTTCTGGGCCATCTGGCCATGATGCCTTGATCTGGTTCCATGTCCATTTTTCTCTCCAACAAACAGGGTCCTTTGGGCAACACAAAATTAGGGCTGCTTCTCTCCATCTGATGTCAGCTTTGGCCTGAACAGCCCCAGTGCAAGTGCTGCCTGCCACCAAGGAGGCAGAGACATGTTTACAAAGCTGCTTTTGGAAACCAAAAGCCGGGGAGTTTTCACTTCCCCTGGTCCCCGGGGAGAAGCAGTCTCAGGGCTCAAGTCCCGGCAGCCGCTTCCCTCTGAGTCTCTCAAAAACTTCTCTGACAACAAAGGGAGAATGGCACCCTTCAGAACAGGTAGGAGGGTTCAAATTCATGGTTTGGTTTGCAGACTCCTTTTCTGCAATCAGCATGAGAATGGAATTTTTAAAAGTCTCAGCAAAATTGCACATTTCCCTGAAACTCCCCATCCCCCAAATCACATTCCCGGTTGGCTCCGTGTGTGCTCGCGCGCGCGCAACCAGCCCCTATCCTTAGGTGCGGTCCAAATCACCTCATTAACATAACAAAACACACATTAATACGCTCATCACTTAAATTCCAAGGGTTTTTGGAGCTCTGTGTCCTGAATAGTGGACAAAGACCAAATACACATTTCTTATTATAAATCACAAAATCACAACGTGTGACAAAATTCCCAGCAGTCCTGAGATGTCCAAAGTGCTGGGATGGAAAAGAAACAAAAAAACCGTGGCCCTCTCTCTCCCTCGTGGAATCTGTTAGCATAGTTACAAGGCTGATGTTCACGGGGTGTTTTCTATGTACTTTACCAGCATTAACTCACTTAATTCTTACAACAACCCTATCAGGCAGGTGTCCTTTGTATCCGCATTTTCTAGATAAGAAAACTAGAGCACGGAGAGGCGGAGGAGGCCAAATTCATGCTTCTAGTAAGTCACTGAGCTAGAATTCCAGGGCAGCCAAGCTCCAGGACGACAAGCCTGACCATGCCACAGCATTGCTTGTTAATGCTGAGAACAAGGCATGAGCCAGTCAATTAATTACAAATATCTTTTTAAAAGGATTCAACCTGAAAGTAAGCATATAAGATTGGCTTTTGCTCATGGGGAGCTGTTTCACTGGCAGCGTCTGAAGGGACCCATCCCTTGCTTTTTCTCATCTTCTTAGCCAAGCAGGTGCTGTGGGCAGCCGAGGAGACAGAAGGTCAGTTTTGAGAGCTGACACCACTCCATAACAAAACAGGGTCTCCCCAGCGCCCACTCAGATCTGCTTTTTCTCCTTTCGGGTCTTGGAAAAGCCAGCCAGACTCACAAAATCCCTCTTTCTCCCTCCATCTGGCCCTAAAACACAGCCTCTCACTATAGCCAGGCCTTCCCAGCCCCACAAGGAACAGCAGTCTCTAGCTCCTCGCCCCACTCAACTCTCCCTCTATAGAGGGCCAACCAACGATGAGAGGCAGAGACTGGAGGAACAAGCGACATGGAGGGTTATGCTGGTGTTGTCCCTTACAAGGCCCAGCCACCACTGTTCCTGGAGTAGTGGATACTGCAATAGTTCTTCTGGCCCAGCTCCCTCAGTGAGGTCTTACCAGGTGAAATCAATCAGTGTAAGCCTCCCCCTCCCATTGCTACAGTAATGGATACATGGGTTGGGCACTTGACCTTCAGAGGCTCAGTGAGAGTAAATCCCATACATTTTGTTTCATGGCTGGGAAGGAGAAATTCTCTCTTTCATTGGTCCATGTAGTATGTATGCTCTTGCAGCCATTTCCTAGTAGAGCCAACCTGTGGATAAAGACGATGCCTAAGGACAGCGCCGCACAATGTGGAGGGATGGAACTGGAGCCCCAGTCTGACCACGCCTGAATTTACTGTACTCAATACCTTCCCTTCATGATTTAAGATCATTTGGTTTGGGATGGGTTTTCTGTTACATCAGCCCAAACGTCCTCACCAATAATCACTGCTGAAACGGAACCTAAAACGTAACATACATTTGTATGCTAGTCAAATCAAATGCGTGTATGCGATTTGATAAGTCAGTCACATCAAATACGTATATGGCTCAGAGCTCTAAAGCCACCCTCCCCATCCACGTCTCAGCTCAGGAATCCCGTCTGCTGGCTGACACACTTGTTTGCTCATTTGCTCAACAAATAGAGACACTGAATTTACTATGCGCCAGTTCCTGTTTTGAGTGCTGAGGCTTCCAGGATGAATAAAACATGATTCCTGTCCTTGAGGAGTCAAAGAGGGAAAATAACATGAGTAAGTCTACATGGGGGAACCCCGGAGAAAGGGCTTGAATGGGGGTGAGTCCCCCGTGCAACGGGAGCACCAAGGACGGGCGCCTCGATCAGCCCCACAGATACGGGGTCAAGGAAAAGATTCTGGGGGAGAAAATGTTGAGACTCAGTTCTGCAAGCCTTGCCTGGATCACTGGTCTCCAACTGAGAGCGGGCTTGCCCCCGGGGTAAAGTCTGGAAACCTGTTGTCACCACTTCACAGGCGCTATGGTAGCTGGTGGGAGAGGCCAGGCACGCTGTTAAGCATCATAAGATGCACGGGACAAAGAATTTTCCAGATCCCAATCCAACAGTGCTGAGGCTGAGAAAGCTTGGCTGCATGAAGTAGGTGGGAAGGGATGTCTTGAGCCGAGGGGAGAACACAGAGATGGGAGGCAACATGACAGAGCTGGGAAGGGCCTGTGGGGCCAGAGCCAAGGGCAGGTGAAGGAGCTGCGAGCATGTGCCAGAAAGGCGTGCCCAGGGCCAGCCAGCACAGATGCCTCTTGGGCCCGGAGCGGAGGGTTCAATCTTAACCCGAGGGCTGTGAGGAGTTCCTGAAGGATTTGACACCAGGATGTGTGTTTTAGAACAGCTCGTCTGACAGCTGTAGGGCGGCTTCCCAAGTGGTGAGTACTGGGGACCGGACCGTCAGCAGCCATGGCACGGACAGGCACAGGCCTCCCGTCCAAGTTCACTGCCCCAGCCTGCTGCACTGTTTCCTCGGTGTCTGTACCTGCCTCCCCTACGAGTGGAGAAGTCCTCGAGTGACTCCATCTTTCTCCCCTCCAGCCTCAGCCAGGTAGTACGATGGTGGACTCACCTGTGAGGCTTACAAGCTAACGCCAGCAGAGGAGGTAGTAATCAGAGAAATATGCCAAAAAAAAATCAGAGAAAGTAAAACTTTGAAAGGCCCTTAGATGATCCCTGGGGTACAGCGTACGTGCCTGTGTATACAATCTTACGGAGTAGTGTGTGAAAAGCAATATACCGTCTCTATAGAACATACACAAAAGCTCATTTTGGGGCAACATTTAAATGCTTCCCTTAGTCTTTCGGGGCCCATGTTGTTGAATTCACACATGCCAAGTGGCTCTAGCACTCGGTAAATGTTCGCTAGAAGAAATGAAAGCGATGGGAGTTCCCAAAGAATTCTCATTAGCCCGCGGGCCTCCGGCTCCTGCAGGGGCTTGGGGGCACAGGTGGGCTAGGGAGCACACAGGGCCAGGAGGAACTAGCGTGGCGTGCATGGCTCAGGACCAGAGGACTTTCCCTCCAGTGGCTGGGCACACTGCCAGCGGCCGGGCCTCAGCTGTCAGCTGGGAATTGCCTTTGCTCTCCCTGGGCATTGGTGGGAATTGGCAATGCCAATTCTCTTAGTAGCAATTGTCCTTGGCTAAAGACAGCTGCCTTGCCCAAGGACAGCCAGTGATGATCAGCGCTAGAGTACAAAAGCCCAGATGCTTCACACACACTGGGAGCAACTCTGCAGGGTCACACGAGCTTAGCTGAGACCTTGTAATATCTGTACCAGAGCCCAACTTTGCACTCTGCCTCCTCTTGCTTCTTTCCCTTCCCCTATAGGTGTCCCTACATAGAGCAACACACAGGGAACCCCGGCCTGCAAGAGTCCAGGAGAAGCAAGATGGGTAGGCGGGCACCACGAGGAGAAGCAGGCAGGGTTCAGAGCACAGGAATCCGAGAGCATAAGCAGGGAGACGGCACTCGCGTGCTTACAGCAGAGGGGAAGTTGTGTGTCTCCTGCCCGGTGGGAAACAGCCCGTGTGGGAGGGAAGTCCTGGGTGTGAGGCTCAGTGGG
The DNA here is from genome assembly GCA_004024625.1 of Mellivora capensis. Classification (NCBI taxonomy): domain Eukaryota; kingdom Metazoa; phylum Chordata; class Mammalia; order Carnivora; family Mustelidae; genus Mellivora; species Mellivora capensis. The sequence continues at coordinate 12,552 of PISX010025173.1, forward strand.
GAGCACACGTGTGAGACAGTTCTGGGTGGAATGCTGGGGAGGAGATGGTGGTGAGGACGGGGTCATCGCAAGAACCTCCAGTTCAGAGGGCAACAGGCAGGCTGCCTTGGAGGTGAAGGACCAAGTCCTCATACCCAACCCCTTGCCTCCAAAGAAACCAAGAGCTGGTCGTGCCCTGAACTGGGGACCTCATGCAGCGCGAGGGCAGCTTTCCCCTTTCCTGACGATAGTCTCTGACCACCATGCCCAAGCCGTTGGATGCTGGGGAAGGAGGGGTGCGGAGTGAGGAGGAGAGGCTGCTGCTGGTAATACAGGACTGACCCACTGACCCCAGACTTGCCATCAGCCATCCCGGGCAGCGGGGCTTTCCAGATCACACTGCATTCCTTGGTGCATAGAATCCATCAAACAACCACTCGAATTTTCTGGCCTCCTTCCCTTCTAGTGACCACCGCTCACCTGGGACAGAGGGAGCTGGCTGCCTTGCGAGGCGAGGGAGTCTAGTAAATAAATGCCCTATCACACACCACTCAGCCTTGCAGGCCTTCAGCCGGTGGCTGGGGACCGAGCTCCGAGTGATGCTTTCATCTTCCCTGTAGGCCTCCTTGCCTCCTCTAGCTCTCCCCACGGTTTCCCACATACCACTCTGCCTGCTAATTCTCCACCTGTCCCTCCTGTACCCATGATGGGGATGGCGGGCCGGCCCTCAGCAACCTCCTTGCAGCGTTCGTTCCTGCAGTGCCAAGGCTGACCGGCCAACACTCCCTCATGGCCCTCTGTGAGGCGGTGACTGTGCCTGAGGGAGACTGGGCTTCTGTCACAGAAGGCCCTGGTGTGCAGGCCCGACAGAGGGAATGAGGCAGGGCCCATCTTCCTGCCCCCTGGTGGTTCCCAGGCAGCAACCCCCCCCCCCCCCTGGTCACAGCCAGCCCTGTGGTTTTGTTCTCAGTCTCTCCCAGAACATTCTGCCAGGCCTCTGATGATTTGGTGAGTGCCTCACACACACACACGGTCCTGTTTGGTCTGTTCAAATGGCTTGAGGTTTTGTTTTTTTGCAGCAGAACCTTGCCTGACATAGTATCCCTTTTAGCAGGTTTATGTCTACTTCTCAATTGCGAAACCATCTGGTTTTCCACTAACATTTCAAACATTTCCCAGAAGGATGCTTCTGGAGTGACGGTGATTGTGGTCACTACCGTTGGAGCCTCAGCATCCCCTCTTCTGAGAGGTGTGAGCTTTGACAAGGTGCTGGAGAGAATCCCAAGGGAAGGGGCCTGGAGAGCTCTCATTCTTTTTCAAAGGTACAGACATTCCTTTTCAGAGTCTCCCTCATAGCCAAGGCACTTAGCTGACCCTGTTCCTGTCACATTTGAAAACTCCAAACATGAATGGAGGTTGAGGGCATACATTTTTCTTTCTGGGGAATGATTTGGTTGTCCCTTGTCCTTTGGAAGCAAAGGTTGATTCCTCAATGACATAAAGGGATTACTAATTTGCCTGATAGAGGGAACATCACTTGGGCCTTTATTCTGCCCAAGGATTCACACGTGGGGCATTTTCTTTTCCCTCCACATCACCTCATTATTTTCTCTATGACTTTTATTCAGAAAAAAACATTTTAAAAAATACTTTGAAATAGAGGTATTCTTGGGGCACCTGGGTGGCTCAGTGGGTTAAAGGCTCTGCCTTCAGCTCAGATCATGATCTCAGGGTTCTAGGATCGAGCCCCACATGGGGCTCTCAGCTCGGCAGGGAGCCTGCTTCCCCTGCCCACTTGTGATCTCTGTCAAATAAATAAAATCTTTAAAAAAAAATAGAGGTATTCTTGCTCTTAAATATTAGGCTGACATTATCCTTTCTAACTGCTTCATGCCCTGGGAGGAATTAATTTCAACGCTAAGGTTAGTTTAAAGATCTGGTCTGGCCATCTATCTAAAATCATGCCTTCGTCCCAAGGGGGTGCTGCCTTCTAGAAAATTATTAGCCAGGTGAGCCAAAGGAATTGCCAGGAGTGTATTGCATCCCTTAGCTGTTAGAGGGACCAAGAGGTTAAGAACTGTTGCTGCAAAACACAGACTCCCACACCCCTCGGAGTTAAGGGTCTATTTTGGGCTCTTAGTACATCCTTGCTCCATGGAAACATTTTCAAACAATCCAGGCTTCCCTCAGTTCTGGGGCTAAGATTTGCCTGTGCTTTGTGTGTTCGTTTGCTTCTCTATTTATTTACTCATTTATTTTTACATGCAGTCTTTCCTGCAGGGATTCTCACGCAGTCAGCTTTGGAGAAATTAAATCAGTCTCCTAGTGCTTCTGTTTCTACCACATCAAGGAGCAGGTCCCCCCTGGTGCTCCCTAAGCTGGTAGAAATGACTGGAAATCTGGGCCTGGCTTCAAGATCCCCAGACCCAGTAGGAAGAATGACATGCTTCCAAATGACGGATCCGTTCACTGCTAGGCTAATGGATTCTTTTGTCAGAGGTGCCCTAGCATTTTCGGAAAATCAGGAGTTCAGAAAATGAATGCGTTATTTAAAGCCATGACTCTCTTCTTTTCCTCCTTTACCTGTGGGTCCATTTTTTGCTTTTGTGAGTTATCCATGCAAGAATTCTTGTGAGACCTGCCATCCAGCCTCTTGGTGAGATCGGAAGTATAGGATATAGAATCATGCGAAGGCAGATATATAGTGTAATGGGTTTATATGGAAGCCCTACTGCATGGTGGTTAAGAGGAGAGGCTCTGGAGTTGGGTAGACAAATTGGGTAATTGCTCTGTGCCTTGATTTCCTCATCTGTATAAAGGGTATAAGGGGGTACATACCTAGCTGGTGACTACAAATTCCATTAGATAATCCACATAAAAAGACTAGAATAGAGGCTGGTCTACTGTGTGCAGTCAGTAAATGATGGCTACTTTTCATGTGATCAGCACAAAAGGCATGGGGAAAAGAAACTAGAAGCCACTGCATTCTTATAAATAACAGTCTAAATTCTTAAAACAGGTCCCTAGACAATCATTTTGTCTTAAGGAAACTTATCTTTGCTTATGTTTTTGAGACCACATGCAATTCTCAAGACACATATTCTAATTTTCTGAAATCAGAAAAATCTATTAGAATAGAGTGGGCTTCCCTTAAAGCAATCTGTAATTGGAATATTTATACATGTTTGTGAGGGTGAGCAATTTCCTTTTAAAAATCATCCCTCTCCTTCTGTTGCCATAAGTAACGTACTCACAGGGCATTCTAAAATTATTAAGTAACTACTGCAAGTCATGGCATTGTCTATGGCTAAAAGAAAAAAAAAGCAACACACTGTTCTCTTTTCAAAACTAATAGGGAAACTGTCCTATTTCCTCAAAGTGTAAAAATGTCTGTGCCTAGAATCTCACAAGAGACCCATTAATTCCAATCTTGAAATACATTAAGAATCTTATCGTATACCTCAGCTCTGTCTGAGCAAAAGAAGTCCCCCAAACCATGGGCACATGGGAATAATATTCACTGCTGGTATGGAGAGATTAAGTGGAAAGTTCACATTTTTAACGATAGGTTGATTATCAAATTGCTGACCGGCGTTAGTATAAAAGACTTTTATGAAGAGAATAATTAGTGTTGAGTAATTTCACCTGGAGTAAAAAAAAAAAGATTTGCCTGAAGCATCTAGAATTTTATAAAACTAAACTATCAATTTGTTTTATATGAAAAAGGAAAACAGAAATAAAAGATAAGGTTATCATGACCAACATAAACATCAAGGGTAAAGTATCTAGAAATTCAAATTAGGTAGAATATCTCTGTTTTTAATGGAACAATTAAAATTCCCTCTTCAATCTTTTGTGGCAAACAATGACCAATCCTGAGTAGTGAAAAAAAAAAAACCTTCTTGCCTTCAAATTAGCACAGTACATTTAAGAAATTGAGTGTCATTTTCAAATTACAACCTCACAACTTATAGCCACGTTTTATCCAGACATTTTCGAACCCTAATTCTTGATACAAAAGCTTTTGTTTGTAACTAGAGAAATGTTTCAGGAGAATGGGAAAGAAACCTTTTCCATAAAACCCAAGAGTAGACCTAAGGCCATCTGAAATTCTGGGGCAGGGTGAAGTATTATCCAATATCCTCTCAGGGTAGCATTTCCATGAGCTCGCGGATGCAACTACGTTAACAGGCCAGGAGCCATCAGATTTGAGACACCGCCTTGGAGCTCCTCTTCTGGGGAAGTTCAGTGGGATTAGAACAATTTTTGCTATTTGGAGACACGACTGCACATAAGTATGGTTTGCCTCCTATGAAATCACCAAATCGCTCTGTTGGACATCTGATTGTTTCCATGGCATATTGGGGAGTTATGAAATCAGGAACAAATCCAACTTCTCCACACTGCTATGGATTAAAAGAAGCCTGTGTTCAAATGAATTCTAACCTACAGCCGTGGTTCCTACTGAGCTTTAAGGAGAGAGGGGGGAAAAAAATTAAGGATATTTGGAATCACTGTTGACTTAAGATCAATACCGTACTATTCCTAAAAGAGGTGGATTTAGGAATTAAAATCCTTTTAGCAATAATCTGTCACTCTGACCCATTCCAAGTCATCTTACTCTGCAAAATAGGTAACAAGGAATAATAAAATAGCAAACATCTTGGTACATTTCTAAATTCCACAGATATACAGTACAGTGAAACACTGTGGGATGCTCTCTCTCCTTTGTTTTCGGGGGAAAGCAAAGCCTACGTTCACCTTAGCCCAGCAGCGACTTACATCGTATCCGCTGTTACGGATCCCGCGCCGGGGTCGCTCCCGAGTCACCAGAAGGTCCATCTCTGTCTCCCCCGGACTCGGGCTGTTCAGAGACTGCCGGCTTCGGTAGACAGAGTTCTTCATCGGCTGCCTGAAGAAAATCCAACCACTGTTATGATGCAGCAAATGCCTTGACAGATGGAATTCTCCACGGATCCAAACTACAGGCAACCAATGAAGGCTTTGGATTTGCCTTACAGATCTCAGGATTCATTCCATTTGTTCTCTGGCCATAAGAGGCCAGAGGAATAGTGGAGTCAAAGTTTGTTTTTGTTTTTTGTTTTGTTTTCCCAGAGGCTGTAACCATTTGGCTTAATTGTAAATAATCTGCTTATGGGAACCAGGTAACTAACATATTACAGCCCTACAACTACATCTGAAATTCTGCCTCCCGGCAAGCCCAGGGCCTCTCTCTTGATCTCTAAACTTGCTTTTGTTGACTGTTGACTCAGCAGCCCGCTATTCCTTTTAATCTTTCTGATTTCACAGACAGGGTTCTACGATGTGTTAACAAACCCTGTAGCTAATGGGCCTCTTAATACTGGGAGGGTTGATATCTTCTTTTCTAACTTCCGCACAGGGGATTTCTTTCTGGGCTAAGGAGCCAGGAACCAAGAGGCACTTTGGAGCTGAGCCCATCCATCCATCCATCCATCCATCCATCCATCCAATAGTCACCAAGTTCCTACCATGTGCCAGGCCTTGTGGAAGACAATGGGGATTCACAGTGAACAAGACAGACATGGCCCTGCTCTCTTGGAGCTTCCATCCTAATGGAGGAGACAGATAATTCACATGATTATTTCAGAGGATGATGAGTGCTATTATGAAAAATAAGATGTGATGGAAGATGGCTAAGGTGGGGGACAACTTCAGACAGGATGGTTAGGGAAGGCCTCTCTAGAGAAGGGACAGTTCATCTGAGACCCAAAGAGAGCCAGCCACATGCCAACCCTGCACAGAACATTCTAAGCCCAGAGTAGTACATCGAGAGGCCCCCCTCAGCTCCCTTAGGAAAGACATACATTTGTCACTGTTTACATTTGCCGTTAGAGGAATCTTTTTGAGGATGAAGAAAGGAACAGGAACACAGTGAGGGTTGTGGCTGCGCTTTTCTCCTTCCACAAGAGGCAACTCTTACAAGTAGGGAGTGAGGCCCAGTGGGGATGGGTGGTTCCACATGGTACTGGAGGGTGCCAAAGGTGGCTGCTCCCCTTCCATCTACCAGTAGGTTTCTCTCTTTGAATATGGCATTTCGGAACATCTGTCTTTAGGGAATCCCCCCTGCCCCAGCACCCAGACAAAAGAAGTTTTGTCTTCACCCTAAGATTCTATCCATTCATGGGTTGAAGGTTAGGAGGTTATATTATTTATTCCCAGTGACTATGTGGGAAGCCAGAAACCTGGCAGGTAGACATACACACACCTTTTCAAGATCACACACCCAGTTAGACACAGCATGACAGTCACATGCTGTTAGCTTAGAACAGACATTAGAACGCCCAAGGCAATACACTACCCTTTCAATTAGCCTGAGGAATAAAATAGAGGCTATTATACCTATCCCCTCACCACGAGGAGCTTACCCCTGTTTAGAGGGCCTCTGTGATTTCTGCTTGCCTGATACCCATGATGACCGTCTTTCGGTGGGAGCACTCTGATGTTCTTTGGAGGCTACCCCTCCTGCAGGAGTTGGCCCGGAGCATCAAGCATCACATCCCAAGGCCACAATGATTGGTCAGAGGATGGGCACATGAGTTGGTCCCAATGAGACTGAGTCTCAGAGCTTTCGCTAGAGCAACCAGGAAAGAGGCATTCTCTTGAAGTTTCTGAGAAGATAGGATATAGGTGGGGAGTTGCTGGCAGCCAGTTTGCCACTATGAGGTAAGAGTCTGAAGAGGGACCAGCAAAGAGTGATGAGAGAACAAGCTAAATAAGGGGGACATTGTATGAACCCTTGGATCTAGTCATGCCTGAAGCCTTGACCTTTCATGTTCAATGACAAATTCTCTTTTTATTTAACCAGTTTGTTCCGGATTGCACTTTGCATTCACAACCCAAAGAATCCTGACTAATATAGGGACTTAAAACCAGTATTATAAACTATGCCCTATGGTTATCTGCAATTAGAAGCTTCCTTTAGGAATGGAGCACAACCTTGTGAAGCAGAGTGATTCACACTTAAAGGAAGACCCCAAAGAATTCTCATCCTTGACCTAATTACAGATCACTTTTTGAAAAAGCCGACTTCACAACTGTCCTCAGATTGCCAATTAACCCATTTAAAAAAGATTTACTAATAAGGGTGGTGAGGGAGTAAACACTAGGATTAGCAATTGACATTTAAGTAGGCTATTTTGGAAGTATTAGAAATACAATAGCAAGATTGTGTGAGCCCTTTCAAGAACCATGCACGTGGGTGAGAACTTAGACATTGGGGTCATGCCAGTCTGCTTTTATATCAAAGACAATGTTCCATTATGGTACTCATTTTAAAGGCTGCTATTTAACATGGATCTCAATGGACCAGACCACCCACATGTGCTTAGTGCATAAGCAACTGCTTAGAAATAAATTAGGCTCTTGGGTAGAGGAATTACTTATTTTTTTTTAAGATTTTATTTATTTATTTGACAGACAGAGATTACAAGTAGGCAAGAGAGGCAGGCAGGGAGAGAGAGGAGGAAGCAGGCTCTCCGCGGAGCAGAGAGCCCGACGCGGGGCTCGATCCCAGGACTCTGGGATCATGACCTGAGCTGAAAGCAGATGCTTTAACCCACTGAGCCACCCAGGCGCCCCGAGGAATTACTTATTTTAATCAAATAGAGTTCCATTAGGTATATTCATTTCTTGTGGGCATTTTGTGGGCATATTCTTCAAAAGTTAATAAATTTTGAAACTTGCAAACTTGAAAAGTTTTTTTAACCTCTGAAAATATTGCTGGGTGGATAGCAATATATTTTATTTGTACTTTTAGGGGCTTTTTAATCCCAGGTTAGTTTAAGAAAGTAGTTCTCAAACTGTGTTCTATGGGAACTTAGGGTTCCATAAAGATGAAATGTAGTCCCTGAGAAGGAGCAGCTCTGGTTTCATTAAAACAACTCCATCTTTATTAGTTATTGGATTAGTTTGGGTTCCCTGGAAGCAGGCTCTGTGGTGATTTGAGTACAACTGGTTTACTGGGGAAAGGCTTCTAGGAAGCACAAGTTGGGAAGTGGAAAAATGAGAGAGAGAAGAAAAGGAGGCCAACAGAGGGTATGAGATAGTATTTTGGGCAACCGGGGCCTCAAACTTACCAGAGAAGTGTGGAGAATAGTTGCATTAAAATGGAGGCTTTACTTTATGTAGGTATGGCCAAGACCAACAGATCAGAAGGCAGCTGCCATGGAAAAGACAGCTTGTTGTACTCAAAATTCCAAGAGGAAGGGACCTGCCCTGGGGTTCCACATGGGAGAAGCACCAGGGTCAATCACAAGGCACAGGTGGTAAGGGGAAAAGGTGGGCAAAAATCTTTCTTGTGGTTTCTTGGGGAAGGAACAGGCAAGGCAGGGTAAACAGGCTTCGGCTTGGATTGTTGGGATCATTTCAGCAGTCTCTGGGGTAGAGGGGCCGTTCCCAGTTGTGGGGTAACCAGCCTGTAGGTGATCAGGGCACAGGGACTGGAGCCCAGAGTGGGAGAGCCCTATGTGAAGGAGAAGTTTGGGGCATGGGCCCCGGCTTGTTTGGTTCACATAAAAAAAGGTGCCCTTGGCAGACAAGCCCGGTACTGCCTCAGAATTTGCCAGATGGCCCTGGGAGGGGTGGTTTCTTCAGAGTCGGCCAGGCCCCAGACGTTGAACATCCAACAGAAGCTAGAAAGTGTGGTTATTACGACAGTGGAGCTTACACCTCAGAGTTCTCTTGCCAGGGTGCTTCCCCATCAGCTCGTATCGGTCCCTGTCTGTAGCCCCTCCGGGGCATGTCAACCCCGCCACATTTCCGTTGGGGGCCGCCGAGCAAAGTCCCCCGGATGGCAGTCAGAGATGCCCGCGGGCCGTAAGGCGCTGCTGGACGCGGGCTGCACGGGAACAGTGGGGGCCAAGGGAATCTGTGGGAAGGGGGCTCTGCCAGCATCTTCCTCAGTTACGTGACAACGGTCTTCGTGCCTCCGGGTAAGAGTTTATAACATAAAAATGGGGGTGTTCTTCCAACTTTCAAGAAAAAGCTGTGAAGACCCTTTTAAAAGATGTTGGGATGAGTCAACATGTGGAACCTAAACATTGTCTTTGATTTGATCTAATTTAGGTCCCAGGGTAAAGTCCTGGTTACTGTCGCTGCCCCTGGACTGGAGGACGCATCCCTCTCGCATCCCTTGCCACGGAGAGGGCCCTGAGAGCAGAATCTCTGCAGAGCGGAACTGGGAGCAGCAGTTATGAGGTAATTCCAGCGTGTGAGAACAGGCCCCACACACCGGCGGCAGCCCCGGCCTCACCGGGAGAGTGTGACGCAATGACACCTCAGAGATTACCAAGTCGCCGTCATTCTCTTTTTCTCTGTGAATTCTTCCCTTCCCAATCCCATCCCTTGCTGACCTCATCTCCATTCCTACCCCTTCCTCCCCCCAACTTGTGGTCTTCCGTACTTTCCCCTTCACTAGCGGAACAAATTTTAACATTATTTTTAGAGTCATTCAATCATTTCTTCCACAGACATTCATGGAGAAGGGACTACACACTCAGGACATCGGCAGGCTAGGGAAGGGCCTTGAGGATCTAGCCTGAACTTTTGCTGGGCAATGGGATGCATCTCGGGGTGGGGGAGGGGAGTTGTGTCCATTCTCCTTATAAAAAGCTCCAACCAAAATTTCTTATGTATTTCCAAATAACCTCCAAGCTAAGTTCCTCTTATTTGCACATGATCTTTGATTCATTTTCCAAGTGGCAGCAGGAAACCCAGGTAAAACAACCCCTGCCCCAGTCTATAAAAGATCGCTGAGCTAAAAAGTCCCCAAGTGTGACCTTATAACTTAAAGAAGCCGCCAGCCTTCCTATAAAACCCATAGCCTTCTTCTCTTTGTTCTACACTTACCGACACGGGGACACGTGCATTGTGAGCCCTGTCAAAGTGTGATTTTCATACTAGCTTATCACACCCATCGAGTCTAATCAGAAGCATGATGAATGAAGCCATGGTTTCGAATTCCCTCTTTATTAAAAATAAATTATGTCAATTCAATTACTAAAATTCAGCCCTACCTCCCAACTTTATTTTGTGGCTTCCATCCAAGCCTGTCACATAGTCACTTTTGCTTTGAACAAATGGCCGCTCGGGCCAGGAGCTGTACTGTCTCGCCTCGTTTGCGAAGGATGACTCTGCCAATAGGATATATAGGGGGGATCGGAGAGCTGGCATGCCCAGAGCCAGGGGGCTGTTGCCAAGGAGAATGTATATTTGGAAGGGATGGTCTCGACTCATAAAAATGCTTCCAAGGAGGGCTTTAGGGTGGGATGGAAAAGAAGAGAGATGGTCATGTTCAGCTTTGCTAGCCTCTTTTCCTTTACCTAGTAGGTGAGGTCAATCTGCTTAGTTAGTAACAAAGCTTGGGATAATGCTGGGGTGCCTGGGGGCTCAGCCGTTTAGGTGCCCGACTCTGGATTTCGGCTCAGGACATGATCTCAGGGTTGTGGGGCTGAGCCCTGCGTGAAGCCCCGTGGCAGCCTCCACGCTCAGTGGGAAGTCTGCTGGAGATTCTCTTTCCCCGCCTCTCCCTCTGCACCTCCCCCTGCTCACTCTCTCTTTCTCTCAAATAAATAAATAAATACATCTTAAAAAAAAAAAAAAAAGCTTGGGATGATGCCCGTTCAAACCGCTGGCCCTGCCCACCCCCCCGCCCCCTGCCCCCAAGGCCAGCTCGCCCCCCCTTACAGACCATCACATTGCAAACACCCATTGCACTTGTGAGTAACGAACTTCTGAGGTAGTTATCTTTTTTCTCCCATTGGACTGGAAGTCCCACAAGAGCATTCACTGGGCTGTCCTGCCCACCACAGAATCCTGAATGAGTGGAATGAATGAATGAATGAATGAAGAATGAATGAATAGGACAAAGCATACAAGACCACGAGAGCAGTCAGCAGCTTGTTTGGTGCCTCATGCATAGTCGGTGACGATGAATGTCAAATAAATGAACAAATCTATGAATTACAGAGTGGAACCCAGCACACAGCTCTGAGTCGCTGTGCGACTAGTACCTACTGAAGCTGAATGAAAAGGTGAGGCATGAAATTGGCATTCTTTATGCAAGAGCCACTAGTTAATTGAAAAATACAATGTCCCTTGATCTGGAAGTTGCATAACCAGGCAGGTGATAATTGTATCTTCACCCAGCTCTGAAATGGCTACTGGTTTGAAATATTATTGAGCTAAACGACAATTATGGTTGTTTATCCAAGTATTTTTTTTAATGGCTTCAATTTTATTCTTTTCTAAACTCATTATGGAGCACCAGCTCGCACGGACCAGCATGGTCCAGATCACCAGCCAGCAAAGATCACAGTCATAAGGTAACAGGTCGAGGGACCAAGACCTTGTTACCCAGGGCACCCTCTGCCCTCAACCCACTAATGGGACAGGGACCATCAGAGAATCTCTTAGACACTGTACCTGTTCTTAGACTCAGCAAATGGGGCACAGAGTTCTGGGTCTGGATCCAAAACATGCTCAATTTCCTTTTGGGTTTTCTCGTACATCTTTTTCCTTTCTGTCTGAGCCTTGCTCGTCTCCACTGGGGGGAAGTCGTAATATCCCTTCCTCTTGGCTTTGAGGCGCAGCTTGTTCCGATAGTGCTCGATGTCTGACTTCTGCTTCAGGGCTTTGTTCACCTGGGGAGAGAGGGAGTCTCAGGCCACATCAACCAGCCACAGCCAATACATGGGAGGTTTTCATCAGGTCGCAATTCCTGCAAAAGCTGTCCTAGGCTTCACCTCTGGTCTTTTAAGCCAGCCAGACCCACCTGTGTCCCATTTCAAGACCAGCGCACAATAGTGGGCCACAAACAATATAGAGCCTGACACTCACATCCGCTACTTGGACCTTCCATCAGGGGCTCCTTCTCCCTACTCTAACCAAGTCTGCTCAGGCCTTTGTAGTTTTGGGCTAATCTCACCTACACCCTCTAGGTTCCCCTGTCTGTAAGCTTCTGACTTGGAAGCCCAGCTGGATCCTGGTACCCCACTTCTACCTCCAGCCCTGAGGAACCCAAGGGCCTCCCCTGGCCAGTTAGCTCATGCCCAGTTGGACAAGATAGCCAGTTCCCAAAGAGGCTGAGTTGGGACGAATGGAGGGAGAAGGTGGATTAGACATCCTGTTTCCAAGTTCTCTCTACCAACCTGCATTTAAGAGCTTATTTTTGTCAATCTGTATCTTTCTTGAGAGGTAATTCTGAAGCCTTGTATGGCCACTCATGTCAGTTAGTTTCTACCGGATAGGGCAAGGCCAGTCTGGTCATATAGAAAGGAACATGGCCAACACACCTGACCTGTCAAAGATAAAGCAGATGGCTCTGCTAAGTAAATAAACAACCAACAATGAGGACGTTATACCCATGGGCAGAGCTGACTGGTGAAATCAGCTTGACATCTACTGGATGATATGGAGGCTCACTCGTGCTGTTTGTAATCAGACTGGATTCTATTAACATAACCATGTATAGTGTCGTTATTATATTCTCTTTAAAAGAATCTTTAAAAGAGTTTTCTGTAATTCATAAACAGAAAATTCATCTAGTGATAAGATAGAGATCAATCTACAGGATGAGGCCCAAGGTTCACTAACACAGGCTCTACTTTAGATGTTTTATATTTATGGCATATTTTTTCTGACCTTTGCCAAGGTCTCCCCACCCTGGGCCTTAATGATATTTTTAGGCTGGTAGCATTTCACAGTCTTCATTGTTTCCCCATTCTGCTTGCCACCAAGAAAACTAGGCAAAAGAGAAGGAGCTAGGATGACATCTTCTGAGCCAGGAATCCCATTTCTGGAATCTCTCCTTAAGCAACATTCCAAGAGGGCTTCAAAGTCAGAGATGAAAGTTAACATCACCGGTAATCAGACATATCAGTATCAAGGGCTTTATGCCCACAAAAGGGCCCATCACCTCCGTGGTTATGTCAAAAATGCATAACTACAATCCAATCACAAGAAAAGACTGAGGGGCATGGTCCATGATAACTGGCCGGTATCCTTCAAAAGATTAATGATCATGAAAGACAAAGAACGGTCACAAAGAAGGACTGAGGAACTGTTCTAGACTGGAGGAGACACGACTAATGCCCTGTGGGATCCCAGACCAGATCCTGGGACAGGAAAGGGACATTAGTGGGAAAAACCAATGAAATTCAAATGTGGTCTATAGATTAGTCAATCACAGAGTACAAATGTTAATTTCCTGGGTTTGAGAATTATTCTATGGCTATGTAAGATGTTCACACTCAGGGGGTGCCTGGCTCAGTCGGTTAAGTGGCTGCCTTCGGCTCAGGTCATGATCCTGGGGTCCAGGGACTGAATCCTGTGTCAAGCTTCCCCAGCTCTGCGGGAAGCCTGCTTCTCTTTCTCCCTTTGCCTGCTACTCCCCCTGCTTATGCTCATGCATGCTCTGTGTCAAATAAATAAATAAATAAATAAAATCTTTAAAAAAAAAAAATATGTTCACACTCGGGGTAGCTAGGTAAAGAGCCAACGAGGCTCTCTGTACTGTTACCACAACTCTTGAGTAAATCTGAAATTAACTCAGAATAAAAAGGTTTTAAAAGTCAAGCATGAAATTACTCAGATATAATAACCAGAACCAAAACTAAACCACAAATTACCAGGAAGATTTGAACAATGGGCGACTAGTTTTCCAGTCAATGGTATACCTACTCAATGAAGTCATGAACAATGATCATCCCAAAGACAATAGCAACAACTGCAAATGTTTAGATATGGGGCGCCTGGGTGGCTCAGTCAGTTAAAAGAATCTGCCTTCCAAGGGAAGCAAGGGCAAAAATGAACTATTGGGATTTCATCAAGATCAAAAGCTTTTGCACAGCAAAGGAAACAGTTAACAAAACCAAAAGACAACTGACAGAATGGGAGAAGATATTTGCAAATGACATATCAGATAAAGGGCTAGTGTCCAAAATCTATAAAGAACTTATCAAACTCAACACCCAAAGAACAAATA
>PISX010025174.1:0-26496 GCA_004024625.1 Mellivora capensis
AGAAGTATCTTATCAAAACACAAAGGCGGGACGCCTGGGTGGCTCAGTTGGTTAAGTGGCTGCCTTCGGCTCAGGTCATGATCCCAGCGTCCTGGGATCGAGTCCCACATCGGGCTCCTTGCTCAGCGGGAAGCCTGCTTCTCCCTCTGCCTCTGCCTGCCATTCTGTCCGCCTGTGCTCGCTCTCTCTCCCTCTCTCTCTGACAAAAAAATAAATAAAAATCTTAAAAAAAAAAAAAAAAAAAGCCACAAAGGCATGGGAACTAAATATGTTCCCATAATTCTTCTAAGGGTGTTTGAGTTCTAAGGAACTAATTATGTTCCCATAATTCTTCAAAGGCACAAAGAAGGGTGTCCAGGGGGCTCCCCACTTAATTCTTACCTCAAAGATACCATGAAAACAAGATTCAGGAAGGAGTATACTCTAACTCTAAATCAGGGTTCTAGGTGTCGTTAATATCTGCTCTCAGAACTATCTATAAATCTATGTTCTTCCTTTCTTCCAATAATAAGCAAATTGACATAAAACGGGGCATACACAGAGGGAAAGTTAGAAAGCCAACAAAGATAATTCTCTTCTCCTAACTAAACTTTCACAAAAGTCTGAGGAGCCCCTGACCAGTGCAGTAGGGATGGATGATTTCTTCTTTTCATCACTTGTGTTTCCAAGCTATTTTCTTTTTTTTTTTTTTTTAAGATTTTACTTATTTATTTGACAGACAGAGATCACATGTAGGCAGAGAGGCAGGCAGAGAGAGAGGAAGGGAAGCAGACTCCCCGCTGAGCAGAGGGCCCAATGCAGGGCTCCATCCCACGACCCTGGGATCATGACCTGAGCCGAAGGCAGAGGCTTAACCCACTGAGCCACCCAGGCGCCCCCCAAGCTATTTTCTTAATACTGAGGGAAGCATGCAGTGGGAGGTACAGTAAGAAGGCAGGCTCCCAAACTAGCGGGGTCACCGGGGCTGATGCACTGCTGTCTCACACCTCGATCCGGGGGCGGGGGGGGTCTCTTCATTAGGAATGAGGCCAGACAGGTAATGGTTTTATGACCTTGATTTTATGACCCTTGAGATTACCGAGAAACGTGAAGGACAACACTGGCTCTGGGACCCCACGTTTTCTGCCCATCTCATCTAAGAATGGCTTGAGGCCAGGAGCACGCATGTTCTGCAGCCCTGCAAAGAACTGCTCAAGGACTCTTGAATGAAAGTGAGTGTCAATTACTGTAAATTTTAAAACTCTAGAAAATGTTAGCAGGGCTGAGGATCCTCACCAGCACGGAGCTACAGGTCAGTGCACTCAGTGAATGCTGGTGCAGGGCACGCAGTCAGTACTGTGCAGATCCGAGACCAGACCTCCTCCAAGTCTCTCAAATTCCCTGCTCCAGACCTACAGCATAACTACACCCCCGAAATCACTAACAACTCAGTAATAAGAAAACCAACGTAAATTGGCATTTGTGGCCTAGTACATAACGTAGGGTTCAATTTTCCCTGATCTCTTTATACTTTAAATGTCTAAGAGCTATTCAGTGAGTGGCTTTCTAATTGAGATACCTTCTCCTTTTACTTCTAAAAAGATTTACCTCTTGGGGTGTCTGGGTGACTCAGTTGGTTAAGCCTCCGACTCTTGATTTTGGTTCAGGTCATGATCTCAGGGTCATGAGATTGAGCCCTGTGTTAGGCTCCGCGCTCAGCGTGAAGTCTGCTTCAGTTTCTCTCCTTCTCCCTCTGCCCCTCCCCCTGCTCATGCTTGCTTGCTCTCTAAAATAAACAAATACATTTTTTTTTTAAATGAAAGTAACTAAATAAGAAGATACTGAATTGGGGCGCCTGGGTGGCTCAGTAGTTGGGCGTCTGCCTTCGGCTCAGGTCATGATCCCGGGGTGCTGGGATCGAGTCCTATGTCGTGCTCCCTGCCCTGCGGGAAGCCTGCTTCTCCCTCTCCCACTCCTCCTGCTTGTGTTCCCTCTCTCACTGTGTGTGTCTCTCTGTCAAATAAATAAATAAGTAAATAAATCTTTAAAAAAAAAAAAAAGATACTGAATTCTTAATTTTTTTCTCATATAAAGCAGCGAAGAAAAACCCTATCTATATGAGTACACATATTAGACAACTACCAAATAATGAGAGTCTCCTGTAAGTTCTTTTCAGACTCTTCTTTCTTCTTTTTTCTATTTTTAAAGGTAATCTGATTCTAAATTAAAACTAGATACACAGGGCGCCTGGGTGGCTCAGTGGGTTAAGCCTCTGCCTTCAGCTCAGGTCATGATCTCAGGGTCCTGGGATCGAGCCCCGCATCGGGCTCTCTGCTCAGCAGGGAGCCTGTTTCTCCCTCTCTCTGCCTGCCTCTCTGCCTCCTTGTGATCTCTCTCTCTGTGTCAAATAAATAAATAAAATCTTTAAAAAAAATAAAAAACTAGACACACAAATGTGAACTTGGTTTTTTTCCTGGCCAAAACACAAAGACTTTCAAAAATCATTAACTGACTGTCACTGATGAATTTCAAAGGCAACTTATAATTGAGAAGCAAAAAAAAGTCCATAACTTACATCTGCTGGAACCTGTAGCTCCTCCTTAGTATATTCATGGACTACCTGGATTAAATCCCTTGGAAAATATCCAAAAATACGCCCCACCTATATAAAAGAATGGGCAAAAGAAAAACACCAATCAAAATTCTGTGTGAGAAATACAAGTGACAGACTTCTTAGCAGTGAGAGGAAATACACAGATAGGTAGGGAGGTATAACCACAAGAGAAAGATAGTTGCTCTTATGATTACACAAATTATTATTCCAATGAAAATTAAGTACAGACTTTTTTTTTAAGTACAGACTATCTTAAAGCCAACTTTTCTAAAACCACTGAAGTTTCCCTTCAACATGCAACTTAATTCTATTTTTTTTTAAGATTTTATTTATTTATTTATTTGACAGAGAGAAAGAGAGACAGCAAGAGAGGGAACACAAGCAGGGAGAGTTGGAGAGGGAGAGGGAGAAGCAGGCTCCCCGCCTAGCAGGGAGCCAGATGCGGGACTCGATTCGAGGACCCTGGGATCATGACCTGAGCCAAAGGCAGATGCTTAACAACTGATCTACCCAGGCGCTCCCAACATGCAACTTAATTCTAAACATAGAGCACATAAAGTTAGATTTCTCAAGTGATAAAGGACCTACATAAGAGAAAGTTATTGTGTATTTTTTTACTATGCAAATCAGGGGCACCTGGCTGGCTCAGTCAGAAGAGCAAGTGACTTTTGATCTCGGGGTTGTGAGTTTGAGCCCCATGTTGGGTATAGAGATTACTTAAAAATAAAATATTTAAAAAAAAAATACCCAAATGAAAGCTGGTTAGAAACACCATTGCAAATAACCTGTAGCAATAATTTACCAGCACATGTCACACCTTTGGCTCATCAACTGGTACTCAGAAGTCTTTCTTAAACCAGTAAACAGCCAAGAAAATTAAGTAAAAAGAACATAAAATTCCTAAAATATGTGATCAATATAATAGAAAGCAAATATTTATTGATAGAATGGGCCATAGTAGCTTTTTCAAAAACGAGATTTTCCAGTATTTGGGGGAGAAAATAAAATTCATACTAATGTATACATCAAGCTTTAGTTTCATGCAAAATAAACCTCTAGAGAAAATAACACCATTTACCTACAGCACTAATGGCTAAAAAACATAAAGTGTGTCTTCTAGAGATGCATACACCGTCTTCTACTGGCTGCATCTGAAATGGAAAGCAGATCTCTTCCAAGGAGGCTGACCCAACGCAACGCACCAAAGAAGAAAAAGGCTATCTTATCACCAACTCCTAAAATATCCTCATTAGGAGTACTGCTGTTATACCTGGCAAATACGTGAAAGCCAGTCTCTGTACTAGAATATGGCCCTGAAGATTAGATAAGACAGGGCAATTAAAAACTACTACAATGGCAGCTAAAATCTAAAACTCTACAAAAACAAAAAGGACTCCAACACAAAAACTAAAAAACAGAAACAAGAATGATTTTGAAAGCTAATGGAAGAGAATTTTTAATTTCTTAAAGTATAAGTTTCATGAAATAAGAGGAGAGACTGAGGGAAAATATATTTTTTTTCCTTTTCAGGAAAATTTTATTAGGAGAAAATCTAGGGGGGGCACCTGGGTGGCTCAGTCAGCTAAGCGGCTGCCTTCAGTTCAGGTCATGATCCCAGGGTCTTGGGATGGAGTCCCCAGTGGGGCTTCCCGCTCAGTAGGGAGTCTCCTTCTCCCTCTGCCAGCCACTCCCTCTGCTGTACGCTCTCTCTTCCTCTCTGTGTCAAATAAATAAATAAAATCTAAAAAAAAAAAAAAAAAGAAAGAAAAAGGCAAAAAAAGAAAAGAAAATCTGGATAAGGGAGAGAAATCAGAAATACACGGATAAAGGAAATACATCTGTCTTTGTGTACTCTCTGACCATTGACACCACAGGTCATATAAAACTCCGTATTTTTGGTGGTGTCTGGCTGGCTCAGTCAGTAGAGCGTGTAACTTTTTTTTTTTAAAGATTTTATTTATTTATTTGTCAGAGAGAGAGGGAGAGAGAGCAAGCACAGGCAGACAGAGTGGCAGGCAGAGGCAGAAGGAGAAGCAGGCTCCCTGCCGAGCAAGGAGCCCGATGCAGGACTTGATTCCAGGACGCTGGGACCATGACGAGAGCCGAAGGCAGCTGCCCAACCAACTGAGCCACCCAGGCGTCCCGAGCGTGTAACTCTTGATCTGAGGGTTGTGGGTTCAAGTCACATGTTGGGTTTAGAGATTCTTAAAAATAATAAAATCTTAAGGGAAAAAAATCCATATTTTTACACAGGGGTGGGGGTGGGTATTATGTCTTAGGATCTGCCAAAAAGATGTTCAGAATCATGGACCCTCACGACTGGAAGTCAGCTTTAGTTCTAATTTTGTTTCCATATATCATCCCTGCCAAGGAACTGCTGATTTGACTGGGGAGAATTAGAACATTTGTTCAAGAGAATAAATTCTGCATAAGCTACTATCAGGACAAATGTAAATTAAGTGCCACTGCCCTGAAAGGGATTATTCAAAAGGAAGGTGGGTAAGACACAGGCCCTTCCCTTACCGGGTTTATGGCTTTATAGGAGCAAAGACGTACACAAACCAACCGCAATACAAAGCAGTAAAAGGGATGCCACGTGAGCAGTGCAAACAAGGTGCCACCGGAGTGATCATCAAACAGCACAGAGCCCTCTGGCTGGGTGCTGAGAGCAGTGCTTCCCTAAGAAGGCAGCAGGAGCAGTGACCGTGGCCACAGGAAAATGCAAGTCAACCACACGTACCAAATACTCCAACTTAACCACCTCACTGTATAAAAAACATGCAGCCTAGGTACACAGAAAAAACTTTCCAAGAGTAAAGACTATCAAGAAATCTCATGAACCATGAGAGACTATGGACTCTGAAAAACAACCTGAGGGGTTTTGAAGGGGCGGGGGGTGGGAGGTTGGGGGAGCCAGGTGGAGGGTATTATGGAGGGCACGCATTGCATGGAGCACTGGGTGTGGTGTAAAACTATGAACTCTGTTACGCTGAAAAGAAATTAAAAAAAAAAAAAAAGAAATCTCATGTGGTTGACTTGAAGGAGACAGAACATATCCTTCTTTGTATCTAGGGATTCGATCAGGACTCTGCCCAAATGACAAGGGCTGAACCTGACCCATTAGTTGGTCTTTCAAGAGTCCCCCCTAGGAACCTGGAACACCAACAAAATTAATCTATTCTTCCTTGAATAGGTTTCTCAAGCCTTATTTTCTGTGGTGTGGTATTTTATTGAGAGGAAAAGTTTTGACAGTGGAGACTGGGTATTCCTAAAAGTTTGAACAATCCTAAGGACATCAAGAACTCTTACAACTTTCAGTAAATAAACAGTCCACATATCACACATTTTAGAGAGAAAAGGAAAAGAACTCATCAGCCTCTCAGTTAGGTCCCTCCTAGGGAATCTCCTCATTAAAAACATCAAAAGCATGAGCACTATTTACAACAGCCAATGGCACACCTGGGTGGCTCAGTCAGTTGAGTATCCGATCTTGATTTTGGCTGAGGTCATGATCTCTGGGTCATGGGACTGAGCCCCGGGTCGTGGGATCAAGCGCCCCGTAAGGCTCCACGCTCAACAGAGTCTGCTTGTCCCTTTCCCTCCCCCTCCACCCTGCCCCTGCAAGTGCACTTTCTCATTATCTAAATAAGTAAATAAAATCTTACAATAGCCAAAAGGTGGAAGCAACCCAAGTATCCACCAACTGATGAGTGGATAAAGATGTGGTACACACACACGTGCACACACACACACACACACACACACAGAGCGGACTATTACTCAGCCATAAAAAAGAACAAAATCTTGCCATTTGCACCAACCTGGATGGACCTAGAGGGTATAATGCTAAGAAAAATAAGTTGGTCAGAGAAAGATAAATGCCATATGATCTCACTCATATGTGAAATTTAAGAAACAAAACAAAGGAAAAAGGAGACAAAACCAGACACTTGAATACAGAGAACAAACTGGTGGGTGCCACAGGGGAAGTGGGTGGAGGAAGGAGTGAAACAGGCGAAGGGGATTAAGAGTACACTTATGGTGATGAGCACTGAGGAACACAGCGAATTGTGGAGTTCCTCTACTGTACACCTGAAACTAACAGAACACTCTAAGTTAATTATACTTGAACAAAAAAAAAAAATTTTACAAAAATCAGAGTGTGATGGAGTCATCGGTTTCCATATCTGCCCTCAGGGCCCCCTAAAACCCACTGGGAAGACAGCAGGTGGGGTAACAGGTGTCCAGGACCAGGTGTCTGAAGAGCAGGAAAAGGACGACCCAGAAGTTGCAAACAAAACAAGGAAACAAAACACACACAATGAAAAGGACATCTTGATTTTTTTAACAGTCTAGTAACAGTACCTATGATTAGGTAACCAGTCCCGGAGCTGCCAATCTTTCACAAATATTAATAACTTAGAAAAAAATACACATACAATGAACTTCAAATGTGAACACGTGAAAGAAACACTGTTCTGCACAAGGTTTGCAGGATTAAGTCTAATGCTTCAAGCACCCTTCTGTCGTGAAGCAACAAAGTGCGGAATTTTCAGGTTTCGCCACTAAAACCTTTCCTATGGATGCAGCATTCACCACCAATAAGGCCTCGGACTTACTGCTGAGAAGCAGCAACCAGACGCAGTTTGGTTCTGTTGAAGGAACAGAGCAGAGCCCCTTCCCGGGGCCAGGCCTGACGCCTGCCAGGGACAGCCACCTTCTGCTTTCCCAGTCTAGCAGAGAGGACCAGTGAACTCCATCAAAGACCCCAGGAAAAGAGTTATTTCCTTCTACAGTGCTAAACAAGCCAATAAAAAGTAAGAAGATAAAATGTGTCAAATTTGTACTTACACTTCCGGCCCAAACTTCAGGTGGTCTCCCTGCCAGTTTATAGTACACATACACTGGGTCCCCTTTTTTAAAACTCACGAAACGACAATCCGGACCTGTAAAATCTTCTAGAGCCTCCCCCCGGTACATTAACACTGTATGCACAGACAGGGGGGAAAAAAGAGAGAAGAACAGGTATCAGGATTCAACTTTCACAGTCCGATCTGATTAATCAGGCAATAGGAGGGTGTCCTCTATTCTGTAAACGACAGCCAAGTTTCTCCAGTGCTCTCTGGAATCAATCACTCTCAATCCATAGGCTCTGAGTATCTAAAATCTTTATCGTTATTTATCATCCCCCTACAAGCAGAGAGACGGCCACTTTCCCTGTTTTTCCCTATGGATAAACAAAAAGCAATGAGTCCACCGCCACACATAGCTGGTGTCAAAAGAAACTCTTGGTCCCCTCTCTAACCTTCTTCAATCGTCCTCAATCTCTGGTATTGTTCAAACGTCCTCAATCTCTGCTCTTCCGCCATAAAAAGCTTCATGGCACAACTGGATGAATTCAAGGGCAGATGCTGGCTGACTTAAACATGGCTATAAGAAGAGGTAATAGGGGGCGGGGGAGAGCACCCAGGAACCCCCAAGGGGTCAATTAACTTGAACTAACACTAGAAGGCACTGTCGTTAAGGGACTGCAAGTACTCCCATGCAGCAGTAAACATTGTTGACTTCATCTCGCTGTTCTCCCCTTACAGTATCTGCATAAGTAAACGGGAAAGGACATCACATCCTATTACCGGTCCAATCACATGAAGGGGTAATGTCAAATTATTATGAAAGTAATGTTCACTGTACCCAACATTACAAAGGTTTCATCACGAGAGGAAGATAACCTTCTCTATTTATGGCTATAGACAAAATCACAAGTGGGCATTATATGTTGCTGGGACAAGCAAAAGTCTGAGAACTGTGCAGTAGTTACCTTCAATCTTAAAATGCAGGACTTAAATCACACTTGATTTAGAAAATAGTAGAAGCAGCATTTTTTTGTTGTTGTTGTTGGCCAAATACACAGCTTCTGATACAAGATGAAATGGATAATAGATACAATTAAATAGCAAAAAAAAAAAAAGAAAGAAAGGTGACATGGAAAGAACACCCTTTCTTAAAGCCAGTGAGCCATAAATAAATTAAAATGTATCTTTAAGGCACCTGGGTGGTTCAGTGGGTTAAAGCCTCTGCTTTCGGCTCAGGTCATGATCCCAGGGTCCTGGGATTGAGCCCCGCATCAGGCTCTCTGCTCAGCGGGAAGCCTGCTTCCCTCTCTCTTTGCCTGCCTCTGTGCCTACTTGTGATCTCTGAATGTCAAATAAATAAATAAAATCTTTTAAATAAATAAATAAATAAAAATAAAATGTATCTTTAAATACATATCTGAGGGACGAACTGATAGATATGAGGGCAGTGATGTGGATTTTGAAGCTGAAATCCGTACATGTCAGCATCCTAATTCAGTTATAACTGGGGGAAAGGCCAGGCTGAAGGTGATGGACAATTTAAAGATTAGGGATTCTATTGCAACTGGAAATGACAATGTTTGTTTCCCACTTAGAAGAGATCACTGAAAAGTTGTAACAATAAATTAGATGACAACATTACCACACACTGTGGAACAACTTTCTGAAAAACGGGAAAACAGCGCTCTCGCTCTCTCTCTCTCTCTCTCTCTCACACACACACACACACACACACCTTATTAGATACTTAATGCAACACGCGGGGCTGCTGCCCCTTGTGTTTTGGTTCTGTCTGTCTGGACACATGCCATTTCTCAACTTCTGCTTCTCTGTACTGGGGAAGCATGCGCGATGTGACTCTCCAGGTAACCGGTTCTGAGGAATCCAAGTAGAGAGGTCCTTGGAAGCAAAGAGGGGCAAACGTTTTGTCCTAGCCAACCCTGCCTTCTCATCTGGGTTTGCTCGGAGAAAACTGAAGGGGAGAAGTGTGGCAGTGGCCCCGCTTTCCTGATGCTGGTTGACGTGTTTCAGCCCCGGGTTACCTCTAGGAATGGCTTAACACAACGATGCCTCCTCGCTTCCTGTTCAAACTCTCCCAACTATGAAATTTGATTTTGATTAGCACAAATTTGAATATAAATAGCTAAACTGCAGGCGTACGGCCTTTCCAGCATGAACATTTTTCTATACGTGTTGTCTACAATTTTTGAACAACCGTTTCCGAACGTGGTGATTACTAAGTTGCAAGGTTATTCAAGACCCCCCTGGAGGCCCAAGAATGATCCCGGTCCCACAAACACATGGGAAGAGACTCCCAACACAAGTGACTCAGGCTAAGGCTGGTCGGGTTTATGAAAATAAATAAATATTTATTATTATTTCTTTAGGAATCCTCTTCATCTGACTCCGGAAATCTCTGCCCTCCTCACCGCCCACAGTCCATCCCCCGCCCCCAGTCCAGGACTGGGGCACAATTCCGCTTCCTGCGCAAAGAGGAGGCTGCCGGTCCCAGGTGGCCGATGCAGATTCTTGGCCTCTTTCGACAGCGAAAGATGTTGGCCTTCCTTAGGTGCCCTCCCCGCCTGGCTGTCTGCAAGGAGACTTCCAAGCACAGAAATGACAGGACTGAGGCAGAGCCGAGGCGGAGACCTTGGAATACCCTGCACGCCTGGGCTCCGGGCTCGTCCCAAACCCGAACTCCAATCCCTGTCAAAAGGCGGCACCAGCCCCAAATCCGAGGGAAGGAGTAAGGCGAAGGGGCAGCGCTAGCGCCCTCCCCGACCCCGCCATCAACCTGCGGCCGGGTACGCACCCGCCGAGCCCTCGGCGAGTCTGCGCCCCGACTGCACCCACCCAGGTCCCCGCGGCGGGGGCAGGAGAGCGCTCGCTGCAGCGCGGAGAGCCCAGGGCGCGCGGCGCGCACCCCAACTGCTCGGTCTCCCCTCGGGGCCGGGCGGGGAGCGGACGCTGCGAGCCGTCCCTGAGGGAACCGGCGGCCACCGCCACCCCAAACCCCGCCAGATCAGCGGAGGAAAGGAAACGCCGGCAACAAGTGGGAGGCGCATCCCCCTGGCCAGGGCCCGCAGGCGCCGAGAGCCGAGGGGACGGCGCGGGTCCCCGGCACTCGCCCACCCCGGCGCCGCGCCCGCCCGCCCGGCCTGCGCCCCCAGCCGGCTCGCGGGGCTGCCCAGCTCTCGCCCCCACGCGGCCCCGCCGCCGCCGCCCTCCTGCCACTCACTGCTGCACTCCTCGTCCGCGCACAGTTTGTGCTCCGCGAAGCGCCGGCTCGTGTCCGCGTGCGGCTGGCCCGGCACCCGCCAGGGCGGCCCGAGCAGGAGCAGCCAGAAGAGCAGCCCCGGCGCCGCAGCCATGTTGTGGTCACCGCGGGGGAGCCGGCGGCGCGGAGGCGGCGGCGAGGCCCGGCGGGCGCCGGCGGGCGGGGCCGAGGGCGGAGCGCGGCGGGCGGGGCGCGCGGCGGGGCGGGGCGCGCGGGAGGCCGCGGCGTTCCCGGCGACACGTCAGCACGGCCTCTGCCGGGAGCTGCGGGCGCCGGAGGGGGCGTGCGCTCGACTTCTCTCCTCCGCGCAGTTCCGCGCTCGCGGCCCCCGCGGCCGGCTCCCCGGTGTCCTCTCGCTCGCCCTCCGCGCCGCGGCATTCGTCGCTCACCCCTCTCTGCGACCTTTGAGCCTCCATCCCGCCAGCCCACTACGGGGTCCTTTTCTGGCTCCTCGCAGCTTCTCGCTTCTGGTCCAGCCCGAACCAGCCCCCCCGCCACCCTCACCCGCGTTCTTGGTTTGGTGCCCCCTTTTCCGAGCTACCAGATCCCTCCCACGAGTTGCCACTGTTAGTCTCTGGCTTCAGGCTCCATCTTCCGGCTCCCAGGGGTTCTCTGGGGGCCCCCTCTACGATCCCCTTCGATTGGAAGGGGCATGAGTGGAATGGTGGGTTGGCGATTGAAAATGAGCCGGTGGCCGGCTTGGTCTCTTTTTGGAGCCTTGGGGGATAGGGGCTGGCAGTGTATACCAGAGCTGAGATCTTAAAATTCTTGGGCCTTTTATCCCTGAGGGAGGAAGTAATTTAATTCAAATGTGTTGAGCTTCCACTTTATGCTATCATTTATGCATGCCAGACACTAGGTTGGTGTGGGAAAGACGTGTGTCAAAAGACCAGATACCAGGTACCTGGGTGGCTTAGTCAGTTAAGCATCTGCCTTCAACTCAGGTCATGATCCCAGAGTCCTGGGGTCCAGTCCCCCATCAGGCGCCCTACTCAAAAGGGAGCCTGCTTCTCCCTCTCTCTCTACTGCTCTGCCTACTTGTGCTCTCTCTGTCAAATAAATAAATAAAATCTTAAAAAAAAAAAAAAAAAAAGACAAGGTACCTGGCCCTTGACTAAAGAAATCCACAAATTAGTGGAAGCCAACTGACACAAAAACTGCTAAAGAATAAATAGCAAAGGGCACCTGGGTGGCTCAGTGGGTTGAGCCTCTGCCTTCCACTCAGGTCATGATCTCAGGGTCCTGGGATCAAGCCCCACATTGGGCTTTCTGCTCGGCAGAGAGCCTGCTTCTCTTCCTCTCTCTCTGCCTGTCTCTCTGCCTACTTGTGATCTCTGTCTGTCAAATAAATAAATAAATAAATAAATAAATTTATTTAAAAAAAGAATAAATAGCAAGTAGGGAAAAGCTAATAAATTGAAAGTTGCTTTTACTGAGCTTTCTTCATCAAATCTTCACAACAATAGAGGATGCTATTACTATCTTCCATATCTGAGATGAGTAGATCGGGGCATTCACACATCTAGTGAGAGATGGAGATCAGATTCAAACCCAGGGAATACCCTCCCTTTTATTTTTTCACTTATTTGACAGAGAGAGAGATCACAAGTAGGCAGAGAGAGGGGAAGCAGGCTCCCTGCTGAGCAGAGAGCCTGATGCAGGGCTCGATCCCAGGACCCTGAGATTATGACCTGAGCCGAAGGCAGAGGCTCAACCCACTGAGCCACCCAGGTCCCCCCCTCCATCCTCCCTTTTAATCACAACTCTGTAAAGCCTCCATCAAGCAACATTCAATTTTTGTACTTTCTTTCTGACTAGGGAGAAGCAAAATCCTGTTTAAATCACAGTGTAACTGAATTATCTGTATGTGCAAAGAAAGAAAGAAAGTCCACAAGCCCACACATCAGCCCAGGGAAGAGCACCTGCAATGTTCTGCTGGTGGTTGGAGCACTTCGCATTGGTGCAGTCTTTCCATATCTCAATAAATGCCATTTTAATTCCCATCTTCCAGGTGCTCAAGTCAAAAACTTACTTCCTGGCACCCTTTTTCTCACACCCAAATCCAATCCATCAGACAATACTGGGCTCTCTTTATTTTAATGGCTTTATTGGAAGGTAATTGACATATTATATGTAATAAACTGCATATAATAAACTGCACACACTTAAAGTGTACAGTTTGGGGGCATCTGGGTGACTCAGTCAGTTACAAGTCTGTCTTCAGCTCAGGTCATGATCTCAGGGTCCTGGGATCAAGCCCCACCCTACATTGGGCTTCCTGCTCAGCAAGGAGTCTGCTTCTCCCTCCTCCTCTGCCATTCCCCCTGCTTGTGCTCTCTTGCTTTCTCTCTCTCTGCCAATAAATAAATAAAATCCTTAACAAAAATAAAAAACAAACTGTACAGTTTGATACGCTTTGACCCCTAAGACCATCACTATTATTAAGATAATTAACTATATTCATCACTAAAAAAAGAGTCCTCATGCTCCTCTGTTATCCTTCCCTCCCCTTTCCTGCCTGTCTCCAAACAACCTTCTGTTGCTATAGATCAATTTATAATTTCTGGTATTTATTATAAGTGGAGTCATACAGTACGTCTTCTTTTTTTGTCTGACTGTTTTCACTCAGCATAAGCATTGGCACTACATCCAGAATCTGACTACTCTCACCATCTCCTATGTGAACACTGTATGGCCAGGCCACCATCATCTCTCACCTAGAAGATTACATTAGCTTCTGACTATTCTCCCTTTGCCTCCCAAGGTCTACTGTGTCAACAGCGACCAGAGTGATCATTTCATGACATAAATTTGGTCATCCTCTCCTCTCAAAACCTTCCTACAGCTTTCCACTTCCAAGTAAAATGCATGGACAACACTGTCTTTATGAAGGACTACATTGTCTTGCTTGATCTGACCTCACTAATCCCTTTTACCCCCACTTCCTAACACCCTCGTCTTGCTCAGTCAGTTCTACTCAAACTCACTAAGCCCCATTCTTGCATCAGAGCATTTATACTTGCAATTCACCAACCTGGAACAGTTCCCCCAAACTGTTTATCAAGTCTCTGTAGCAAGAGCATTTCTTGTTAGAGAGGCCTTTCTTTATCACTCTCCATAAAATAGAGCTCCTTCCATGAATATTGAGTTCACCATCCAGCTTTGTTTTTCTTTAGAGTACTTCCAACAGCCTTACATTTATCTATCTGACTGCCTTCCCCACCCCCAAATATAAGTTTTAGGGAAGCAAGGAATTTACTTTGTTCATTGCTATAATATAAATGCCTAGAAAAGTGTCTGGAATCTATGAGGTACTCAACAAAAGATTTGTGAGATCAACTCATAACTCACATAGTATAAATATTTTACACCATTAGTCTACAGGGAGCCTCCATATGTAAATAGCACCAAGAGGAAACGTGCTATAAGAACAAGGCATTTTGTGTCTTCCCCTCAGCCGCATCCTCAACACCTGGAACAGAATATGGAATACATTTATTGTTGATTGAAGACATATTTATTATAGGGGGAGTGAATGAAATTGCAGTGTATTTTTTTCCTATGTATTACCAGAATAAAGCAAATAAAGGTAATTCTAATTTTTCTTATTTCTCTTTGGGGTAGAATTAATGACAACTCATTGGTGGAAAAGCCAAAATTACAAAATGACTTTTTCAATATAATTTCACTAATATTTACTTTGACTAATATTCAGATATGCTTTTGTATGAAGGGTGAGAGCGCTCAGTTGCTGAAGAACTGCCTACTTAGTTTGTTGATTTTCTGGGATTTTCATTTATCTGCATTCATTATCATTATTGTTGTTATCATTATTATTGCCTTAAAGAAATATTAACAAGTTCAGTGGACAGAAAAAAATTCTCAGCTGACCACAATGAGGGTGGTTCTTTCTGACAGTATGTGTGTGTGTGTGTATATATATATATATATATATATATATATATATATAATTATAGTGGATGAATCAGCATTCATCATTAATAGCATTTGAGTATGTGGCCCTATGCTTAACATAAATTCAAATCCCAAGTATATTATTTGTTAACACCTCAAATGGAATTTTCACTGGGTAAGGTTGAGTAAGACTTAAAAAAAATAAATGTGTCTAGTTGGGGGGAGTATAAAAAATAAGACTTGGAGGGTTTTTGCCCTTAAAGAATTGTCAGTCTGCCTGAGAAGGAAAGACAAATGCATTTGAAACAAAGAGGAAACAGAATAACATATATAATTGTAAACTCCATGGTGCCTGCCCAGAAACTTCTAGAAGGTGTAATACCAAAGTTACCAGAAAGAACACAGCCTACTGCCAACAATGAAGCCACTCAGAGTCCAGAGAATGGTGTAAAATATTTATTGAGGACAATGGCTTCCATGCGAGATGGAGTAACAGGGCAAGATTTACCCTCCCATGTTAAACATATGAAAAAATTGGGCAAAATATATGAAACAATAATTTTTAGAGATTGGACAACAAGCAGTGGTCTCTACAAAAAGTGGAACAAATGAGGGGAGTGCTATGATTGCCTCAGCTTACTCTCTGGATGAATTTTCCAGGCTACAGCCAGAGAAAGGACATGCAAGGTGATCTCCTTGAGTTGAGGAGAAAGATTTGAAAGTTTGGGGAGGTCAAGGCAGCTAGAATTTTCAGGGAAGATAACAGGTGAAAAGAGAGGTGCATGGGAAAGACAATTGCACAGAGCTCCAGAGAACAGTGGAGGGTTCTCTCAAGTCTTCAACTGAAAAATGATGAGCACCTGTGTGTAAAGAAACTACTTGAGGCCAGTGAAAGAATCACCAGAGAGGGTAGGAAGAAAACTGTTGGAGGAAAGAATAGTTTGTGCTCCACCGGCCAGAGAGGAAAATCTAAATAAACAGGGCATCTGGTAGATTGTTCAGCAAAGGGGAAATTGTCAGCTTACAACTAAAAGCTACCCTAACAACGCTTTAAAACAAGCTTTGAAAATATCAAAATATTTGGGGCACCTGGGTAGCTCAGTTAAGCATCTGAATCTTGGTTTTGGCTAGGGTCATTTTCTCAGGGTTGTGAAATCCAGCCCCACATCAGGGTCCACACTCAGCAGGGAGTCTGCTTCTCTCCCTTTCCCTCTCCCACTACCTGGCTCATTTGTGCTCTCTCTCACTCTCAAAAAAAGAAAGCTTTAAAAAGAAAATATAAAAATACTTCCAAGTAAATTAACTGCATTCAAGAACAAAGTTGAAGAACATTTAAGTGCAGAACTGAAAAGGTAAACTCACAGTGTCTGGAATCCAATAAAAAATTATAAGGCATTCAAAAAAGCAGGAAAATACAACCTATAAGGAAAAGAAAAATCAGTCAACAGAAACTTTCACAAATGACACAGATGAAAGAATTATTACACAAGGACATTAACACAGTTCTATTCTGTATATTAGAGATGCTATAGAAAAGCATAAGCATGCAAAGTAGAGTATATAAAAATGACACAAATTAAACTTAGGTGAACAAAAAAATGGTTGAAATGAATACAATGGATGGGATTAATAACAGATTAGACACTGCAGAAGAAAATATTACTGAACCTGAAGACATGGTAATATAAACTCTCCAAAAAGAAATGGAGAGAAAAGAGACTGAAAGAAATGAATTGGGCATCAATGTGCATACTTCAGTTCAATAGATGTGTAAATGAGGTCCCAGAAAGAGGTGGGAGACAGAAATATGTTTGAACAAACAACAAAAGCATTCCAAATTTGCTGAAAACTCACAAATCAAGAAGCTCCACAAACCTCAAGCACAGGAAACATGAAGAAAACAACGCTAAGACATGTTAAATTGCTTAAAACCAGTGACAATGGAAAAAAATTAAATTCATTTAGAGAAAACATTCTATGTACAGATGAGCAAGGATAAAATGACAAAAGATGGGACGCCTGGGTGGCTCAGTTGGTTAAGTGGCTGCCTTCGGCTCAGGTCATGATCCCAGCGTCCTGGGATCGAGTCCCACATCGGGCTCCTTGCTCGGCAGGGAGCCTGCTTCTCCATCTGCCTCTGCCTGCCACTCTGTCTGCCTGTGCTCGCTCGCTCACTCTCCCTCTCTCTGACAAATAAATAAATTTAAAAAAAAATGACAAAAGACTTCTCATTGGAAAATGGAAACAAAAAATCCCAGCTGTTTGACATATTTAATGTGCTGGTGGAAAAACGACACTCTGGAGTTGTATACCAAGTGAAAATATTTTTCAAAGATGAGGTGAAGTCTTTCAACACATGATGCTGGGACACCTGGATATCTTTATGCAAAAGAATGAAATTGAACCACACTTTACACTACAAACAGAAATTAACTCAAAATGGATCATAGACCTAAATGTAAGAAGTTAAACTGTAAAAATCTTAGAGGAAAACATAGGGAGAAATTTTGGAAGTAGGCAATGATTTCTTAGATATGACATCAGAAGCACAGCAACCAAAGAAAAAATATAAAAACTGGACTTTACCAAACTCAAAACTTCTGTTCTTCAAAGGATATTATCAAAAGAGGGAGAAGATTGGGGTGCCTGGGTGGCTTAGTCAGTTAAGTGTCTGCCTTCAGCTCAGGTTATGATCCCAGGGTCCTGGGATCAAGCTCTATACCAGGCTCCTTGCTCAATGGGAAGCCTGCTTCTCCCAACTCCCTCTCCCTCCCTCTCTGCTCCCTCTGCTCTCTCACTCTCCCTGTCAAATAAATAAATAAAATATTTTTTAAAAAAGAGAGAGTGAAAAGATAACCACACAGAAGGGAGGAAAATACCTGCCATTCCTATGTCTGACAAGGGATTTGCCCCTAGAAAGTATAAAGAAGTCTTAAAATTCAATAATAAAAAGACAACCTAATTTTTTAAAAAATCCAAGGCAAACTATTTGAATGGACATTACTCCAGAGAAAATATACAATGGCCAGGAGGGTAAAAATATAAGCCACCTTGGAAAACAACCTGGAAATTCCTCAAGAGGTTAAACATAGAGATAACATACAATGAATTAATTCCACTCCTAGAAAAATAACCATAGAAATAAAAACATATATCCAGGAGACTGGGTGGCTCAGTCAGTTAAGCATCTCCCTTAGCCTCAGGTCATGATCCCAGAGTCCTGGGACTGAGCCCCACACTGGGCTCCCTGCTCAACAGAGAGCCCCTCTCCAGCTCATGCACATGCTCTCTCTCACTCTCTCTCAAATAAATAAATAAAATCTTAAAATATATATATATCCACACAAAACTTTATATACAAATATTCACAGCATCATTACTCATAATAGTCTAAGCTGTGAACAATACAAATGTCCATCAAGTTAATAAATGAATAAATAAAATGTGATATATCAATACAACAGCAATAAAAAAGGAATGAAATATTGATATATGCTAAAACAGAAATGTCCCTTGAAAACATTGTGCTGGGGCACCTGGGTGGCTCAGTGGGTTAAAGTCTCTGCCTTTGGCTCAGGTCATGATCCCAGGGTCCTGGAATGGAGCCCCGCATCAGGCTCTCTACTCCACAGGGAGCCTGCTTCCTCCTCTCTCTCTCTCTGCCTGCCTCTCTGCCTACTTGTGATCTCTGTCTGTCAAATAAATAAATAAAATCTTAAAAAAGATTGTGCTGAATGAAAAAGCCAGCTACAAAAGACCATATATTATATGGCTCCATTTATATGAAATGACCAGAATATTTAAATCTATAGACAGAAAGTAGATTATTGTTGTTGTCTAGGGCTTAAGGAGATAGGCATATTGGAAGGAGACAGATAAAGAGTACAGGATTTCTCTCTGGGGGTGATAAAAAAAATGTTCTAAAATTGATTATGGTAATGCAGAATTCTGTGAACATATGAAAAACCATTGAATTATACACTTCAGATGGATGAATTGCTTAGTTATGTGAATTATATGTAACACTATTACAAAAAAATAGATTCCCATCACAAAAAGCAAATTTCTAAATATGCAAAACAAAGCAAAAAGATGTTGGAATACATTTTCAGACACACAAAAGCTAAAAGAATTCACTACTACCATATCTAAACTGCAAGAAATGTTGAAGCTCTTTAGGCAGAGAGAAATTACTGGATGGAAATCTGAATCTAACAAAGGAAGAATATAAGAAGTGTATATATGTGGGCAAATATGAAATATATATCTATCTAAAGTACACAATAAAATAAAATACTTTTTTCTTATTAAAAAAATCTCTTTAAAGGATAATTAACTATTTAAAGCAAAATTAATAACATATTAGGAGGTTCCTAACATATGTACAAGTAAAATGTATGAGTGCAATTGCATAAAAGCAAAAGAGGAGAAATGGAAACTATAACAGAATGGATAAAATGTCACATGAAGCTATATTGTAATAAGCTAAAGGTGTGTATAAGCTAAAGGTACTATTGAATACAACCAACAACAAAATCACAGAGTTAGAGCTAGTAAGTCAGTAGAGGAGATGACACATGCTTGATTAATCCAAAGGGAGAAAGAAAAAGAGGAAAGAGGAACATAGAACAGAAGATACAAACAGGAAGAAAAATGGTAAGACAACAAAGTTAAACCTAATCATATCATTAATGACATTAAATGTAAATGGTCTAAAAATTCCTTTAAAAGGCATAGATTTTCAGATTACATTTTAAAGCTTTTTAAATTTTATTTTTATTCAACAGACAGAGATCACAAGTAGGCAGAGAGGCAGGCAGAGAGAAAGAGGGGTAAGCAGGCTCCCTGCTGAGCAGAGAGCCGATGCGGGGCTTGATCCCAGGGTCCTGGAATTGAGCCCAATGTCAGGCTCCTTGCTCAGTGGGGAGCCTGCTTCTCCCTCTTCCTGTTGTTTCTCCTGCTTGCTCTCTCTCTTTTTCTCTCTCTCTGACAAATAAATATTTTAAAAATAAATGAATAAAAATAAAAAGGCAAAACACAGGGTGTCCAGGTGGCTCAGTTAAGCATCTGACTCTTGATTTTGACTCAGGTCATGATCTCAGGGTTGTGAGATTGAGCCCCCCATTGCGCTTCATGTTCAGAGCAGAGGCTGCTTGAAATTCTCTCTCTCTCCCCCTTGCCCTCTGCCCCTCCCCACTCTCACTAAAAAAGTAATAATAATAAATCTTTAAAAAAAATTAAAAAGCAAAACTTAACCATATGCTTCCTACAAGAAAACACACTTTAAATAAAAAGGATAAACAAAGCTAACACTAATCACAAGGAAGCTGGAATAGCCATATTGATATCAGACGAGGTAGATTTCTTCTTTTTTTTAAGCTTTTATTTTAATCCCAGTTGGTTAACATACATATGCCTTCATACATTATATTGATTTCAGGTGCACAATATAGTGATTCAATAATTCTATACATCACCTGGTGTTTATCACACATGCACTCCTTAATCCCCACTGCCTTTTAACCCATTCCTCCCAAAACCACCAGTTTGTTCTCTCTAATTAGGACTCAGTTTCTTGATTTCTCTATCTCTCCCTCCCCCCTCTTTAAATAGTCACTTCTCTTCTTCGCCTTTGTTCATTTGTTTTGTTTCCAGAGAAAGAATATTTCATAGCAAAGAATGTTTACCAAGGATAAAAGAAAACATTTCATAATTTTAAGGAAGTCAATTCATCAAGAGGATATAACAATTTCAAATATTTATATACATAATAAGAAAGCTTCAAAATACAGAAAGCAAAAACAGATGGGAGTACTGCACAAATTCACAATTATAGTTGGAGACTCCAATATCCCTTTCTCAATGATTGATAGAACAAGTAGGTAGAAAGTCAATTAAGATTTAAAAGACTTAAACACCATCAGTTGACTTGACTTAATTGATGTCTATAGAACATTCCACTCAACAACAGCAGAATATACATTCTTTTTGACTATAGAAAATTTATCATGATCATAGACCATAAAACAATACATTTTAAAAATTTCAAAACAGGTGAAGTATGTTTTCTTACCACATGGAATTAAATTGGAAATCATTTTTTTAAAAATCTAGAACATCTCCAAATTTTGGAAATTAAGTAACATACTTTTATTTTTTTAAGACCTTAATTATTTGAGAAAGAGAGTGCAAGTCAGGGGAGGGAGATGGACAAGCAGACTCTGCACTGAGTGCAAAGCCTGACTTGAGGCTTGATCCCATGACCCCGAGACCATGACATGGGCCCAAATCAAGAGTCAGACATCTAACTAACTGAGCCACCCAGTCACCCCTAAGTAACAAACTTTTAAATAACTCAGGAGTCAAAGAAGGAATCAAATTAGAAGTTAGGAAGTATTTCATAGTGGATAAAAGTGAAAACACAACATGTCAAAATTTGTGGGATATCATAAAAGTCTTTTAGAGGGTTAGGAAACCAGAAAAGTTTCTCATCAACAACCTCAACTTTTACCCTAAGAAACTAGAAAAAGAAGAGTAAATTAAAACCCAAGCAGAAGAAAGGAAATAATAAAGATAAGCTCAGGGGTTAAACAAACATACAAACAAACACAGAAAACAAAAAGAAAATAGAGAAAATCAATCAGACTCAGTAGGAAGAAAAAAAAAAAAGAGATGTGACACTAATTATCAATACCAGAAATGAGAGAGAAGACATCACTGCAGACAGTACAGACACTAAAAGAATATGGAGGGAGGGGCACCTGGGTGGCTCAGTTGGTTAAGTGCCTGCCTTCAGCTCAGAACATGATCCCAGGTTCCTGGAATGGAGCTCTACATTGGGATCCCTGCTCTGTGGGGATCTGATATGCTCTGCTTCTCCCTCTACCTCTCCCTCTTTCCTTCTTTCTGTCTCTCTTTATAATAAATAAATAAATAAATAAATAAATAAATAAATAAATAAATATCAAGGGAATATTATGAGCAACTTTATGACAATAAATGATCCAAGTAGGATGAAACAGACAAAATCCATTAACCTCAACCCTTACCACATAACATACAAAAATTAACTGGTAATACATCAGAGACCTAAATGTAAAATCTAAAGCTATAAAACTTCTGGAAGAAAACATAGTTCTCCTACGTTTCCATGTTTCCTATGTTCTTGACATTGGGTTTGGCAAATTTCTTTTTTTTTCTTTTAACTATTTTATTTATTTATTTGAGAGAGAGAGAGAATGAGAAGGGGGAGGATCAAGGGGAGAAGCAGACTTCCCCTGAGCAGCGAGCACAAGGCAGGATTTGATCCTGGGACTCCAGGATCATGATCTGAGCCAAAGGCAGTCACTTAACCAACTGAACCACCCAGGTGCCTTTGGTGTGGCAAATTTCTAAATACACACAAAAAACATGAACTCTAAAAGAAAAGAAATCAATACACTGGACTTCATCAAAACAAAAACTTTTGCTCTCACTTCTATATTCACTATTAATGAAAATGGAAAGGTAAGCTGCAGACTAAGAAAACTTTTCAAGACACATATCCAAAAGAATTAAGCCTAGAATATATAAATAACTCTTATAACTTACAAATAAGAGGACAACCCAATTTCAAAAAAAGGGGGCAAAAAATTTAAATACGATAGTTGTCTTTCTCCAATTGACTTATTTTGCTAAGCATAATACCCTCTAGTTCCATCCACATTGTCACAAATGGAAAGATTTCATTTCTTTTGATGGCTGTGTAGTATTCCATTGTATATATATACCACCTCTTCTTTATCCATTCATCTGTTGATGGACATCTAGGTTCTTTCCATAGTTTGGCTATTGTGGACATTGCTGCTATAAACATTCAGGTGCACATGCCCCTTCGGATCACTACGTTTGTATCTTTAAGGTAAATACCCGGTAGTGCAATTGCTGGGTATAGGGTAGCTCTATTTTCAGCTTTTTGAGGAACCTCCACGCTGTTTTCCAGAGTGGTTGCACCAGCTCGCATTCCCACCAACAGTGCCAACAGTGTAGGAGGGTTCCCCTTTCTCTGCATCCTCACCAGCATCTGTCATTTCCTGACTTGTTAATTTAGCCATTCTGACTGGTGTGAGGTGGTATCTCATTGTGGTTTTGATTTGTATTTCCCTGATGCCAAGTGATGTGGAGCACTTTTTCATGTGTCTGTTGGCCATCTGGATGTCTTCTTTGCAGAAATGTCTGTTCATGTCCTCTGCCCATTTCTTGATTGGATTATTTGTTCTTTGGGTGTTGAGTTTGCTAAGCTCTTTATAGGTTTTGGATACTAGCCCTTTATCTGATGTATCATTTGCAAATATCTTCTCCCATTCTGTCAGTTGTCTTTTGGTTTTTTTAACTGTTGCTTAGCGAAATAAGTTAATTGGAGAAAGACAACTATCATATTATCTCCCTGATATGAGGAAGTGGAGATGCAACGTGGGGGGTTTGGGGGGTAGGAAAAGAATAAATGAAACAAGGTGGGATCAGGAGAGAGACAAACCATAAGAGACTCTTAATCTCACAAAACAAACTGAGGGTTGCCAGGGGGAGGAGGGTAGGGAGAAGGTGGTGGGGTTATGGACATTGGTGAGGGTATGTGATATGGTGAGTGCTGTGAAGTGTGTAAACCTGGCAATTCACAGGCCTGTACCCCTGGGGATAATAATACATTATATGTTTAAAAAATA
Organism: Mellivora capensis; assembly: GCA_004024625.1. NCBI lineage: Eukaryota > Metazoa > Chordata > Mammalia > Carnivora > Mustelidae > Mellivora > Mellivora capensis. The sequence goes on from PISX010025174.1 coordinate 23,341, forward strand.
AAGAAATTTTTTAAAAAGGTTTAAATAGACACTTCACCTTAGAAGATACACACATGGTAAACATGTATATGAAAAGATATCCACCATCATTAAGCATTAGGAAAATGCAAATCAAAACCACAATGAGTACCATTGCATATCCACTAGAATTACTAAAATAAAAAGATTGATCATACAAGTGTTGACAAAGATGAGGAAAATTGGATTTCTCCTGACACTGCTGGTTGTAATTGGCAGTTGGGCACTTTCTTTAAAAATTAAACCACATCTACCATATGAACCCAGTTTTTCTACTCCTGGGTATTTAATCAAGAGAATAAAAGTTATTTCCTCACTAAGACTTGTTCACAAATGTTCATATTAGCTTCATTTGTAATAGTAAAAACAAACAAACCAACTAAAAAGCCAGCTGTCAGATTTGATATTGATATTGACAGATACACAGATATTAAATTTTGGAATATTGTTCATCAATAAGGGGCTATTGGGTGCCTGGGTGGCTCAGTTGGTTAAGCAGCTCACTCCTGATTTTGGCTCAGGTCAGGATCTTAAGGTCCTGGAATCCAGCCTGGAGTGGGGCTCCATGCTCAGTGAGGAGTCTGCTTGGGATTCTCCCTCTCCTTTGCCCCTCTTCCCCCACTTGCACACATGCTCTCTCTATATATAAATAAAACCTTTAAAAAATAATAATAAGGAGCTATTGATACTAGCAATGGCAAGGAGATTCTGAGTGAAATAAACCACACACAAAAAAATGCATACTTAAACAGGACATGGAGACAAGGAACACAAAGAAACTTGAAGATGCTGGTTATGTTCCTTCCCTGTGGTGATGGTCTCAGGGGATATGCATATGTCAGACCTCAGAAAATGAGATAATTTAAATACTTAAATAGAATTTATTTATTTTGAAATAGCATTTATATCTCAATAAAGTAAAAAAATTATATGGGGAAAAGTAATTGACAGTAAATAGTAAATGAAAGAAAAGTAATTGATAGAGGTGAAATATGGTTATCTTTTTTGTTTGTTTTTTGGATTTAGTGTGTTGCTTTTATTCAGTGGTCACACCAGTAGGTGTGATGATAGATACAGGTGCGGGGGGAGTAAAGCTGCCTGAGCCTGTCAAACCCCCAACACCAACTCCCCCCAACCCCCCTCCATCCCCCAGCTCGATGGGGTAGGGTAGATACAGAGAGATATTCCATCAGATAACTTTTCTCTTGGGTGTTAACTCTTTGGCCCACAAACTGGAAAGGAAGGCTCACACTGATATAAATACATTTATTTTGAGTAATGGCTTTTATTGAGCATTATATGGTTATCCTTAAAGGTAACTGGAGAGTCATAAACCAGGTAAATCCTGGTAAAGGTCTTAAACACGAAAACACTGTGATTGGTTACAATATAGTGAGTCAGAAGAGCAACAAACACATTTTTGTTTTATTCTGTCAGGTCAGCTTTTGCACAATATCATTTCCTGCTGGACACCCTGAGTTCTCTCTTCCCAGATTTCTGACTTTCTGTGTCCAGTGTCATGCGTTGTGGACAGTATCTAGGAGATAGGTCTACTTGTTATATGGGTGCCCAAGGAGGCCCAGTCTTGGCTCCTACCCTCAAGGGTGCAGGAGGACTCTGGATCCTATTATATTCTTCAGAGTGGAAACTCCTAAAAGATAAACAAATCCCTCTTGTTAACGCCAGTCACTTTTCTTTTAAGTATGGGGTGGGGGATGGGAGGTAGACGGTGAATCCAGCCACATAATTATTGCTAAAATGAAGATGCATTTTCACATTCAAAACAGGTACAAATACTAAGCACCAAAGCATTAAAAGAAGGAGGATAGTAAATGATAGTTGTGGAATTTGAGTTAGGTCGTGGTGAGTAGGTAGGATTTAGATTCTAAAAAGAAAGGAATGATAGGCGAAGAAAGTGACATGAGAGAAAAGACAGCAGAATGTTTAAAGGACAGTAAGGGGATCTAATATTACCAGATTGAAATGATCCTAGTAAAGAGTAGTGGGAGATAAATCAGGCAGCTGGAGGAGGTCAAATTATATAAGCCCTTGAAAATCAAGCACAAGAATTTAGACTTAATAGAGTTAAGAAACAGAAAGCTACCAGACTTTAAGGAAAGTGATAATAACTGAAGTGGAATGTAAGCAAATATCCTGTTCTGAAAGCCAAGGAGGATGGAGTTCTGTGTTGGGCATGGCCAGTAGGGTTTGATTCTCCCCCACAATCAAAAAGCCATGTCCAAGTCATGTCAAAGGGTATGTTGTACTGGGAGTGAGTCATATACAAGGCAACTATACCTATCACCATGTACTATTTGTCTAGTCCTGACAAATATTATCCTAATTTCTATTGTTCGGAGAAACTCAAACATCTGAAACGGCCACTAGTATACAGACTTCTATATAAGTTCCTGTTTCCAGTTCTGCCTGATTTACCCTGGCACCATTTTCACAGAAGTCAAATATTTGATGTTTTGAAACAAATGTAGAACAGATTCCAGGGTGGGGCCTGTTCAACCCAATATCTACCAAGTAGACTCTCTGGCTTCATCCATGTGTAGTTTTCAATATGAATTACTTCCTTGCTAAGACAACAGCAGATGCAAAGGAAGTAATCAGAAGTGCTAACCTAGGTAAGAGATTTCTAATTGCATCATCGATTTCAATTTCATCGATTGCAATTTCTTTTTTTTTAATAATTTATTTTTTATAAACATATAAAGCATTTTTATCCCCAGGGGTACATGTCTGTGAATTGCCAGGTTTACACACTTCCCCTGGGATGCCGTCTGGCCCTGGGCTTTTGTTTGCCTGGAGATTTTTGATGACTGTTTCAATCTCCTTACTGGTTATGAGTCTGTTCAGGTTTTCTATTTCCTCCTGGTTCAGTTGTGGTAGTTTATATGTCTCTAGGAATGCATCCATGTCTTCCAGATTGTCAAATTTGTTGGCGTAGAGTTGCTCATAGTATGTTCTTATAATTGTTTATATTTCTTTGGTGTTGGTTGTGATTTCTTCTCTTTCATTCATGATTTTGTTTATTTGGGTCCTTTCTCTTTTCTTTTTGATAAGTCTGGCCAGGGGTTTATCAATCTTATTAATTCTTTCAAAGAACCAGCTCCTAGTTTCGTTGATTTG